>CAUYQU010098349.1:0-86881 GCA_963574635.1 Cheracebus regulus | reverse complement strand
TTGGAAGTAAATCACTCCTCAGCAATTGCATAGCATTTCACAGGTTTAAATAAAATATTGGTTGGCTGCTTATTGGTTATTTTCATCCCCTATTCCTTCCTGTCTCCATTGTTAAGCACAATTACTGGCATTAAAAAGGTTTTTAATACCCATTTTTAGACTGCATTCTAGCCTGGGCAATAAAACAAGAATCCCGTTCTCTCTCCCTCTTTCTCTTCCTCTTTCTTTCTCTCATTCTTTTTTTTCCTTTTGCTCTTTCTTTCTCCTTTTCTCTCTTTTTCTTTCTTTAAAAAAAAAAAAAAAGACTGCACTTACCTGTCCTTTGAAGTATAGTTTCTCTTCTGTTGTTCATTTGGGAAAGTCTTTATTATTGCTCCAGGCTGAATCTAGTTAGTGGTACAGGGAGGTTCCAGGAGGGTAGCTAGAACTACTACTTTTGTTTGTTCAAGAAGCTCCTGGAATAGTAAGGATCAGTTTTATTCACGGTTGCTGCAGTTTACATGAGCAGTGATGGGATTGCGGGGCTGGTTTCAGGCCTCAAGCAGTGTTTGCCCAATTTTTGCTCTGTAACTACTGTCCTAGTAACTACTGTGGACAGTTATGCCTGAGGATGTGACTCTAATTTGAGTGTAAGCATCACCTCTTCTCCCCTTTCTTGTAAGTTTTACATTCTGCTTTTGCCTGAATTACTTGAAAATAATTGGATACTGACAGTCCTATGGCTGCAAGTAAGGCTAATTGTGTTGCAGTTGCTTCCTGTATCCTAGTCCCCACCTAATTCAGAGCAGTGTGTATGTGCCTTGGAGTTACCATTTGACAGTGTGGGCTTGGGTGAACCCTTCATCTCAGAGAAGAGGGGCTGGAGGCAGAGCCCTGTTGTGGCCTGTTTTCCTGCCTGAGGCCAGGGCTGGCTCCCCAACCCTCAGCTTTTATTATTGAATTTTGCAAACATAAGAAACTTTGCAGTAGTAAAACAAACATTTCAAAATTTAGCAGTGAACATTTTGTCATGTTTGTATAGATGTGTGTCAGGTTGGGCTATTTAAAAGTTGCAGACGTGGTGACATAACACTCTAAATACTTAAGCATGCATCTCCCAAAGATAAAGACCTTCTCGACATAATGAATGAGAATTTTCACACCTAAGACTGTAATATTTCCTTAGGTTATGTTAGGTTATCTAATATCCTGTCTATATTTTTATTTCCCAAGTTATCCCCAAAGCGTCTTTGTTTCAAACCAGGGTCTAGTCACATGTCTGCCGTGGACTCGACTTGCATTTCTTTTTTTTTTGTTTTCTTTTGAGAGAGTGTCTTGCTCTGTTGCCTGGAGTGCAGTGTGGCATGATCACAGCTCATTGCAGCATTGACCTCTGAGGCTTAAGTGATCCTCCAGCTGCAGTCTCCCAAGTAGCTGGGGCCACTATGCCTGGCTATTTTTTTATTTTTTTGGTAGGGACAGGGTCTCTGTCTCTCTCTGTTTCCCACACCAAGTTCAAGTGATCCTCCTTCCTTGGCCTCCCAGAGTGCAGGGATTACAGATGTGAACCACAGCACCCTGCCAAGACTCTCATTTCTTACCAGGCTTTGAACCATGTTATGGGCCAGCAGTTGTACAGAGTCATCAACATTCTGAACTTGCCTGTTTCTTTATGGTGTTATTTCCACATATTTCCTATAAGCTGGAAGTTAGGTGTAAAGCCTTCTTTAGATTCAGATTAAGTGTTTTTAGTAGTGTTTTATGGGGGATGCTGTATACTCAGTAGTCCTTCACTTCAGTAGGCACATAATGTGACCCTTAAAGTTGCCAAATCCCAGCACTTGGCTCTGGTGGCAACAGTCAGATGTTCCTATTACCTTGTGTCATCAGTAAGTAATCTGGAGAGGTTCACTGGTACCTTGTGAATATTCTGTTTCCTGTCAACCTTTCACCTAATGGTCTTAGCATCCCTAAATCATCATTTCATCAGGGATGTCAAAGATAATTTTCATATTCTATGATTCCTTTCACATGTATTAGCGGGCATTCTGTAAAGAAACACTTTTCATGATCAATAAGAGAACATAATTCTTCTAAAAAAGCAGGGTAAATGTTTCATTCTGTCCTTTAATTCCCAATTTGAAAGGAAGATAGTCACCTGTAGTTGTGGAAATTAGTGTTTTTCTTTCAATTCTCTGCTTCTCTCCCTCCATCCTTGCCCTGCAAATCCCTGTGTGCCAACAAACTATTCAGTGAGTTAGTTGTAGTTACAGTCATGATATTTGCTGCTGTTTACTTTATCTCAGATAGGGCCAGTGGAAACTCCTGTTGGCTGATTCCTGTGTCCTTTTCTTACGTGTATATTAATGTTTAAGAACCAAAATCCAGGCTGGGTGCAGTGGCTCACACCTGTAATCCCAGCATTTTGGGAGGCTGAAGTGGGTGGATCTCTTGAGCCTAGGAATTCAAGACCAATTTAGGTAACATTGGTGAAACCCCATCTCTACAAGAAATAGAAAAAAAAAAAGAGAGAGAAATAAGCCACGTGTGGTGCCACACACCTGTGGTCTCATCTACTCAGGAGGCTGAGGTGGGAGGATTGCTTCAGCCTGGGAGGCAGAGATTGCAGTGAGCAGAGATTGTACCATTGCACTCCAGCTTGAGTAACAGAACAAGACTGTCTCAAAAAAAAAAAAAATTTACATCAGTGTAGTGTGGGTGGGGAACAAATTTTTTTTTAAAAAAGAACCCAAATCGATGTTCTTGAATGCTCAGCTCAGTTGGAGTGTCATTAGTTCTATGGCCACTCAAGACATACAGAGTTAGGAGACAGCACATTTTAAATCACAAGCTTGGAGTGCTATTTCTTACTCATATTTAACATTACAGAGTTCTCTCTTCTTTGATTTAATATTTATAGCTCATTTTTCTTAATGTTAGAAATCTTGGTTCTTAACAGTACATTTATTTGTTAAAATAGTTTTATAGTATCAAAATTATCACTACTGGTGGAGCAGAGGGCTCACACCTATAATTCCATTGCTTCAGGAAGCTGAGGCAGGAGGATTGCTCCACGCCAGGAATTTGAGAGCAGCCTGGGCAACACAGTGAGAGCTTATCTCTACAAAAAATAAAAACAGAAGCATGGAGCCAGGTCTGGTGGTATGCACCTGTAGCCCCAGCCACTTCGGTGACTGAGACAGGAGGTTCTCTTTAATCTAGGAGTTCTAGGATCTGGTGAGCTATGATTATGCCACTGTACTCCAGCCTAGGTGACAGAGTGAAACCCTGTCTCAAAAAAATATAAAAGTCATCACTTTAGTTTGTGTTCCTGGCTGTTTTCTTATCCTTAGAGTATATCTCACTAGAAAGGTACTGTCCTTACTGCATGCAAAAGTGAAATATAACTTTTTACTGTGGTTATTTTACCATTTTGCTTACTTATTTTCCATTTATTTTTATTCAGTTTATTGTTTTCAGTTTATCCAATTTATAAATGGCTTTTTTTTGCCTTTATAAATTATATGGAGAAATTAGAACCCCTTTGTGTGGCTTGTGGGAATGTGAAATGGTGTAGCCACTCTGGAAAACAGTGTGGCAGTTCCTCAAACGTTAAACACAGAGTTAGCATGTGATCTGCAGTTCCACTTCTGGGTATGTACCCAAAAGAATTAAAAGCAGGGACACAAACAGATACTTGCACACCCATGTTCACAGCAGCATTTTTCACCACAGACAAAAGGGGGAAGCAGCCCAAATGTTCATTGACAGATGAATAGATAAGCAAAGTGTGAGATAGCTCTATAACAGAATATTTTTTAACCTCAAAAAGGAAGGAAATTCTGGCTTATGCTACAAAATGGATGAACCTGAGGACTTTATGCTAAGTAAAAGAAGCCAGATGCAGTCAGGCATGGTGGCTCACACCTGTAATCCCAGCACTTTGGGAGGTGAGGTGGGTGAATTACCTTAGGTCAGGAGTTTGAGACCAGCATGGCCAACTTGATGAAACCCTGTCTCTACCAAAAATACAAAAATTAGCTGGGTGTGGTGGCATGCACCTGTACCCCCAGCTACTTGGGAGGCTGAGGCAGGAGAATTGCTTCAACCTGGGAGGTGGAGGCTGCAGTGAGCTGAGATCATGCCACTGTACTCCAGCTTGGGCAACAGAGTAAGACTCTCAAAAAAAAAAAAAATGGATGCAAAAAGACAAACACTATGATTTCACTCATAGGAGTTACCAGTCAAGTTCACAGAAAGTAGAATGGTGGTTACTGGGAGGTACAGGGGATGAATTGTGGGATTAGTGTTTAATGGGAACGGTCTCAGTTTGGGAAGATAGAAAAGTTCTGGGGATGGATGGTGGTAATGATGACACAACACTGTGAATATGGTTAATGCTGCTGAACTGTACACTTAGTTAAGATGGTAAATTTCATGTATATTTTACCACAATAAAAAAACGAAAAACTCCCTATTGTATGCTTCAAAATCTAAATTGAGTAAAAAGACATTTAGCGATGTCACGTTTTCATCCCTGTGTCCCCTTCATCCTATTTCTTGATTCCAGTATTTCTTACAAAACTAAGTAAATCTTTGTGTAGTCTTAATTTTTTTCTAGTTTCTTACATTGAACGTAGCTATGTAGCAGTGAATTTTCTGAGAAGATTAAGACAAGTTTTATTTTTATTTTATGATGAAGGCAGCTGAACAGATGGGAAGTTTACATATAGCATTTAAATTTAAATGTCAGTACTGTGAGCCTAGAACTTGATCAAGTGCAGGTCCCTCATAACTAAAAGTAACTCTTCTAGCATTGTACCTTTGGTTATCTCTGTAGCACTCATTGTATTAATACGTTGGATTTAGGCATCTGCCAATTTTTGGATGGTCAGGAGATGGAGTTTCCACCTCCCAACCTTAGCTTTGCAAACATCACTTGTGGATAGTCTATTTATTGAGACCTGCTGCATCTTGCTTTTACTGACATGCAAGAGGGGCTGAAGTCCAAGCAGTTTCTGGCTGCTAAAGACAGCCAGATTAGTGTTAAGCACACAAGCAGTAGGATGTCTCAGTCTCACTCAGTCTCTCTCTCTCTGGACAAAGAATTAGAACAGAAACTATCAACAAAAATAGCTAAGATCTGAAGACACTGTTGAACAGCTTGTCCAATAATAGGAAAACAGTTCTCTGGTTGGCAGAAAACAAAAGAGAAATAAAGAGCACAAAACAAAAATTGGAAGGGTGTAAGGGCAGGAGGCCCATCCTAATGAGGGCTGGTACCACGGGACAGGCAGATTGGCTTGGTAGGCTGAGACTTAAAAAGCTACTGTCTGCTAAGCATTGTAATTACGGGGGTGGGGGGAAATTTTGAAGGAAGGGGAAAGAGAATGAACTTTGCACAGTTCGAACTTTGAAAACTGAGCAACGGGGAGAACGTGCTGTGAAACAGCTTTCTGTTGTGTCTAGAGTAGTGCAGACTTTCTAAGAAATGGACATGGCTAGAGTATGTATTGGTGGCACACGCCTGTAGTTCCAGCCACTTGGAGGCTGAGGCGGGAGGATCATTTGAGTACAGGCAGTTGAGCCTATAATGCGCCATTGTGCTTGTGACTAGCCACTGCACTCCAGTCTGGGTAGCATAGCAGGACCCTTTCTCTTAAAAAAGAGTTCTAGTGAAATGGATCAAGCAGACTGGGAAGTACAAAGCTTGTGGGGCTGCTGGGGCTGAGTCCTGACCAGCCTCGTCAGTGGTGATCCTTTTGGACTTGTACCAACACTTTCCACAGTAGAAGCAGCATGAATTTACCCTGTGTGATGCTCGGTCTCAGGGTTGGGACTCTGTGATTGGCCTTTGTTGAACTGACGGGTATTTGCACATGGCATCCTACGTAGGACATTGCATTGAGTGTAAGCATAGTGCCAGGCCAGCTTCCTGCATCATTACCAAACGCTTTTTGTGGGATCCATCATTCTGTCCATTGCTGCTTTCTCCTGTTACTCTAGCACTTCAGTGAATGTAAGATTACTACTCTGTATGTGGAACTTTGAAAACAAGAATGAGAGGCCGGGTGCGGTGGCTCACGCTTGTAATCCCAGCACTTTGGGAGGCCGAGGCAGGTGGATCACGAGATCAGCCTGGCCAACACAGTGAAATCCCATCTCTACTAAAAATACAGAAATTAGCTGGGCGTGGTGCAGGCACCTGTAATCCCAGGTACTCGGGAGGCTGAGGCGGGAGAATCACTTGAACCCGGGAGGCGGAGGTTGTTGCAGTGAGCTGAGATTGCGCCACTGCACTCCAACCTGGGCAACAGAGCTAGACTCCATCTGAAGAAAAGAAGAATGAGGCACATTATACTTGTAATCTCAGCACTTTGAGAAGCTGAAGTGGGAGGATTCTTGAGGCCAGTTGTTTTAAGACCAGCCTGGGCAACACCCCATCTGTACCAAAAAAAAAAATTTTTTTTTGTTACTTACCTGGGCTCGGTGGCACCTGTAGTTCTAGCTACTCAGTAGGCTGAGGTGGGAGGATCACTTGAGCCCAGGGAGCTATGATTACATCACTGCCCTCCAGCCTGGGCAACAGAGTGAGACCCTGTCTCTCTTAAAAAAGAGAGCGAGCGAGCCTGTGCGAGTGTGCGCGCAGATCCCGTGCTGCTTATATTTTCCTTCTTTAGACTTAGGAATTGTTTCATGTTTTCTGTACTGTGTTGTGCAGTACCAGAAGTTGCTGGTAACTCCTTCATCTTCTGGGACCTGCCATTGCAGAGGTGGTCATTGTATTCTTAATCTTGTTGAAACAGGATGAGTTTATGACTAGGATGGGGAGATCCACACCAGACGCCCAATCATTTGGTTGTGGGAGAGGTACTCTGTTGGCTTTTCATAGTACTTAAACTGTGAGCTACTTCCTGGACTGGCAGCTCCTAAGGCCAACTGCCCCATGCCCGTCTTCAGTCTTCAGCACTTCCTCTGTGCTGTTTAACTGTTTATATCCTAGAAGATCACTAGGCTTTTTGCAGATGCCAGTAGAAGTCTATGAGGAAGAAAAAATATGTTTGTTACGGATACTGAACTTTGAGGCACTGAGAGGGTAACAGTCCCAGAGAAGGGCCAGGCTGAATTCTGCCCTTAGGACACCAGCCCAGGAAGCATTTCCTACCATGTGAGTCCATCTGCACCGCATCTCCTGAATGAGTGGTCCGTGATTTGGGAGCCCCTGGTGATCCTAAACGCCCACGCATAGCCGTGGCATTTATGGAGTGCTCTTGGACTTTTTGAGTGTGGGTTCTCTTCCTGCCTTTACAAACAAGGGCCTGAAGGGGAGAGCACTTGCAGCTGCCTAAGGTGACAGTGCTACAGCCCAGACCAGAATTGTTCTTTGGGGCAGTAGGCTCCACCAAGTGGTTTTTCCTTGACAGTAGGACTGTGCCTTACGTGTCTTTTCCCATTTGTAGATCACTGCCCCATCTCCTCCATATCCTCTCACCTAAAAATAGAATGGGGAAAACCATGATGCTATGCAGGTTACTGTCATTTACATACACGTTAAACCATACCTGTACTTAGTGCAAAGGAAATGTGTTCCACAATCCAGGAATAATCACTTTCAGGGATTTTCCAAATTTAATTAGATTGAAATGCAAAATATCCCTCTGTTCTAGCTATTGTTAACCCTGAGGCATGTGTGAAACACTCAGGGAGCTTTAAGATACAAAAACACTGCCAGGCTCCCCCACCCAGTCCAGTCAAATTTGATTCTGGAGTTTGGACCTAGATGTGTGATTAGAACTGCTGAGTCCAGTCGAAGGTTAGGCTGGGCAGTACTGTTTACCAGCTGCCAGAAATGCTATTCCCACCTTGTGCAGCTGGGCAGGCTCCCTACCCCAGGGCAGCGGTTAATGGCCTAGACATCCTTGTATATTTGAGATCCAGAAATGTCAGTACTGGTTAATAATGTGAATTCCACAGCCTATATCTTTCACTTCCATTCTCTGCTTTTAAGGTGAGATTCTAAGTACTGTGGACCCATGATCTGTCAGGAAGAGTCTGAAATGTTTTTCCTCTCATTTTAGGGATGGGCGTGTTTTGGGCGTGCTAGAGGTGTCCCGCTCCATTGGGGATGGGCAGTATAAGCGCTGCGGTGTCACATCTGTGCCTGACATCAGACGCTGCCAGCTGACCCCCAAT
The DNA here is from genome assembly GCA_963574635.1 of Cheracebus regulus. Classification (NCBI taxonomy): domain Eukaryota; kingdom Metazoa; phylum Chordata; class Mammalia; order Primates; family Pitheciidae; genus Cheracebus; species Cheracebus regulus. Next base: position 78,709 of record CAUYQU010098349.1, on the reverse strand, counting down.
GACAGGTAAAGACCCCTACCAGAGGCACAGGTGTGCCTGCATGTGGCTTTATTTCTCTTCCTCATTTCTTCCAGTTTTCATCAAGCCTTTGTTGGAGGGAAGGTGTGCATGGTGCTAGGCCCTGCGGGTATAGAGATAAACCGAATGTGGTTTCTGCTCTGCTGGGGTCCACAGTGGTAGGGGAGCACACATGGGGATGGGCAGTTGCAGTCTAGTGTGTCCTAGGCATGTGCCGTGCGCTGGGGAACTTGGCAGTGGGGGAAGGGATATCCCTGTAGGAGAGAGGAGAAGGGCCTTCCTGACAGAGGGAACACACAGTAAGGCATTAAAATGTGACAGTGTGAAAGCATGGCCACAGGTGCTTGGAGGACCAAGACAGTGGTGGGAAAGTGAGAGCAGAGTGCTTTGGGGGCAGATTCTGAAGGGCCTCAGTCCCATGCTGGAGAGTCTGAATTCTAGTTGATATTAGTGGAGAATCATAGGAGGTTTTTACGCAGAGCCAGGATCAGCTGAGAAGGAGACTGTTCACTTGTTCATCTCCTGTTCTTCATACCTAAATGTAAGGCACTGTGCTGGCTAAGGGCAAGGCCTCAACAGGTAATGGTTAAAGATGGTATTATGGAGCTAGGGAGGCCCATGAGCAGCAGTGCAGCAGCCCTGGCCAGATGGTGAGGGCTGAACTAAGGCAGTAGCAGGAGGGAGATGAGAGGAAAGCTCACGGAAGCAGGCTCCACAGCACAGAGTTGATGAGGGGAGGTGAGATGGTAGCGGCACTGGTGGAGAGGTCCTCCAAGCGATGCTCTGAGTCCTGCCCCAGTGCTGCCTTGCTTTGGCACTCGCTGGCTTGGCCTCTTCTCTAGCCATTGCCCCATTCTCTACATCTGCCTTCAGTGTGTTATGTCCTCATGTACCCCAGGGGGTCCTCTATCATCTTTCCAGCAGCTGCCGCCTCTGGTTTTCTGAACGATGAGGGCCCCATCTGCTTGGCCCCCTCTGCTTTGCTTCCTAGCTCCCCTTCCTGGGTTGCAGTTGTGGGTCTGTGTGATTGGTTATTCAGGGTCTGACTCTCACGACACTAGAAGGGGCGGGAGCCTGCTAGGACTAGACCCACTGTGTTCTTAGCATGGACCACCTGCTCAGCAAATAGTGGTTGAATGAAAGTCTAGTCAAAAGAGGAAAATAGGCTGGGCACAGTGGCTCACGCCTTTAATCCTGGATCACCTGAGGTCAGGAGTTTGAGACCAGCCTGGCCAACATGGCAAAACCCTGTCTGTACTAAAAATGCAAAAATTAGCTGGGCCTGGTGATGGTCGCCTGTAATCCCAGCTACTCTGGAGGCTGAGGCAAGAGAATTGCTTCAACCTGAGAGGCAGAGGTTGCAATGAGCTGAGATCATGCCATTGCACTCCAGCCTGGGCAACAAGAGTTAAATTCCATCTCAACAACAACAACAAAAAAGGAAAACAAAGATACAGGTATTAGAGTGAGAAAAGGAAGGTGGCTTATACCATAAAGCCGTGGGGAAGCATATTTCCACCCCCAATACTGGGAGAACTAGAACTGTCACATCAGATCCATTGGTGTTCAAAAAGATTCCTGGGGCAGTCTAGAGAGGGGCTGATTCTGAAAGGGAGAGGATGTGGTTTCAAACACAGGAACACGAACAGCTGCCCCCTTCTTGGACCTTGGTCTTGCATGCAGCCCCCAGGTATGCAGTGTGCGTCCAAGGATGTTTCACCGAGGACAGGCTCATTCTCAGCTTTATGTCTGGAAGTGATGCAAAGCCTGTGGTGATATAAATTCTTGTATATTTACCATAACACCTAGTGTTTTTATTCAGTGATTTTCCTTGAGTTTGTCTAAGTAAAGCACCTAATGTTTGAGGTAATTAATAATTCTGTTAATTGGTGAAGAGAAGGGTAGTCTTAGTTTTGATATATAACATCCTATCCACAAATAGTTTTAAGTAATTTAAACCTTTGTCTCAGTTTAGATCTTTGTCACAGAAATTAAGTGGGTTTTCAAAAATCTTAGCCTGGCTGGGTGTGATGGCTCATGCTTATAATCCCAGCACTTTGGGAGGCTGAGGTGGGTGGATCACCTGAGGTCAGGAGTTTAAGACCAGCCTGGCCATCATGGTGAAACCCCATCTTAAAAAAAAGGAAAAAAAAGAGTGAAACTCCATCTCAAAAAAAAATATCTTAGCCTTTGAATAGTTGGACAAATATTTATCTCCAGCTCCAGGCCATGTTTTTTTTGTAGGGGTTCCACCTAAAACCATTTATATTCCTCCCTGATGTTGTAGGTTCATTTTGTTGGCTTGTGATGGGCTCTTCAAGGTCTTTACCCCAGAAGAAGCCGTGAACTTCATCTTGTCCTGTCTTGAGGTGAGGATTCTCACACGGGAGTGGTGGTTGTTCCAAATGTGTCTTAGTTTTTGGAGAAGTAGAAGTCCTGAGACCCCATGTCCTCCCATTGTGAGGCAGCCCTTCTGCCCTTTTTCAGTGTGAACTCTGCCCACTGCAGTGGTCAGTTTGTCCTGCCAGCACTGATGGGAAGCCAGAGCAGCTCCTTTTCCTGGCATTAATGTCTCTGGAAAGTGACTGAGTGCAGGTTCACCCCATTCACTCATTCCCTTTCTCATCTGGTAGGATGAGAAGATCCAGACCCGGGAAGGGAAGTCTGCAGTTGACGCCCGCTATGAAGCAGCCTGCAACAGGCTGGCCAACAAGGCAGTGCAGCGGGGCTCGGCCGACAATGTCACCGTGATGGTGGTACGGATAGGGCACTGAGGGGTGGTGTGCGGCCAGGAGCACGCATGGTATTGACTTAAAAGGTTCATTTTGTGTGTGTGCACATTGTGTGTTTTGTGTACTCCTGTGGGACTTCTATGGTTGTAAATAAAGGTTTCCTTTTTTTTTTTCCTAGTCTTTTGAGTGATTATACTGTGAGCACCTCTTGACCCTTCAGAGATGGTGTTTGCTTTTTAATATGCTGCCTTTCCTTGTTAAAACCATTATAGGTGTCTTGGACTGGCTCGCGGTGACCTGCAAGCTGCTTGTGCAAGGAAATTCACAGGCATTTTGCTGTGCTTTCACCCTCACGGTGACCCTGGTGGCAGAAGTGGCATGTTGCAATGAAGAGACAGTGGGGATAACTGGTTAGAGACAAGGCTAGGACCAGACCAGGGCTTTTGGAACCCTGTAGCTCTTTTCAGTTTTCCATACAGAAATACTGTTGCAAAATGTTGCATACCGTGAGCTCAGGCTTAGCCAGGAAATAGACTGATATACAAGGTTATTTGTACATAAGACCCTCTAGAAACAGTCCAGAATTCACGGTTCTGATTCTGTTGGTGAGAGCTGCAGTCTGGCGGAAGGAGTCTGTGGAGGACTAGGTTTGGTTCGGTGGCTTCCATCTGGGTCCCCGGGGTGCAGGTGTGCACCTTCCTGTTGGGGCAGGCAGCCTGCTTCCCACATGAGGTAGTGTGGGCAGTGGGCCCTGTGCTGGACTGAGGTTCGTCTTTGCAATAACACCTCAGGGGGACCCTTCTGTGAAAGATGTTAAAAGCGTGAAAAGAGTGTATGAATAAGCAGCTCAGAAGAATAAGCTTTAAAATACTTCTCAAGCACTTGTTTATATAGAAAACATGTCATTATGACTCTTAAGTAGTTTTAGTAAAGCAGCTCTCAGATCCTTTTGTGTAAATGTTTGGCTCTGGATGATGTAAGATTCTAAAAATTTGCCTTTTCAGAATCTGTTTTGTAATGTTCCCTGGCCCCCACCCAACACACACATATGGTTTTATCACCCAGTTGATTCAGTGAGTGGAATTGGTATCCATGCTGTAAGGACCTCATTGGTAAATACTTCATGGAAACCTAAGATGACACCTGGGGGTCTGTTGTGTCAAAGCCATAAATAAAAATCCCTGGAGAAGGGGCAGCACCAACACTTCAGTTTTTAAGATCCAACTATCCATTTCAGTTTGAGGACTGGGACATTGTACAGTGTGGCATCATTGAAGAAAAAAGAGCCCCAGCACCCCAGCAAACCAGGTGTTTGCACAGTGATGTCTGTGACTCAGCCATCCCTATGTCCCACTGTCCCCGAGAGGCTGGACACTGGCTTACCAGGAAGGTTCACTCCCAGTTTTCAGGGGAGTCCCTCCCACCTAGAGGCTGGAGGCCATCTCCACCTCACCTTCCATGTTCCTCCTTGCTGTCCTTAGTGAATCTGAGTTAAAGGGTGGATTCTGGATCTTAAGGCCTGCCATTTGTTTTGTAACTGTCATGTCACACAGTTCTTAGGTACTTGAGCCACCCCACGAAGTCAGTTATAGAAATACATTCCACCTGACAGTATTAGACAATAAATACTTTAATTGCTGCAGAACACACTGAGAAAATGAAAGATGTGGAATGTGGCTTTTTCACGAGTAGAAGATACATTCTCTAAAATATCTGTGCCCAGTGGATACAAAGTGAAATCTAGATAAGGGTGTGGCCACATCACCCCCTTATCAAAGTGCACGGGACGCAGTACCCAGGCAAGCCCAGCACTTCCAGGTAGGGTGGGTATGAGTCCTACTGAGAATCGCGCCAGGCCTGCCCCAGGGCAGAGTGGTTGGTTTTTGTATATTATTGTGCTTGGGGATGGAGATGCTTGATTCGGAGTTGGGGTTTGGAAGCTGGGCTCCTGGGGTTCAGGCCTGGCAGTGGTCACCTCACTGGAGGCCAGCTAGAAGGTGAAGGTGACTGGCCATTGCTCCCTTCTCTCCCAGGCCTGAGCACCCTGCCAGACCAGCCTGGCTCCCAGGAGGGCCTGAGGTACCAGGTCCCTGGTAGCCTTTTGTGTGGGGAGGCGGCAGGTTAATCCTTCCTCAGTAGGTAAAAGGCCCTGGAGGTCGCTGCCTACTCTGGGACACTCCTGCACTTTGGGAAAAATGTGGGAGGCTACATTTGAGGAGGCTGTGAGCTCACAGCCTGTGTCTCCTCTTGAGAGCTGCCCTCCCCATGCCCCATCACTGCCACAGGAGCACAGGCTTGGGACCAGCCCTCCCGAGACCACCCTTTCTCGAGACTGTCTCTCATCCACCACTTGTCCAGTCTCAGAGCCGCATCACCACCCAAGTGGTAAAGATGCTTGGAAGGCTCATCCCAGAGCCGCTGGACCCGGCCAGGCCCTGGCACCCCTTCAGGAAGCCTCTGCTTCAGCTGTTTGCCTGATGGGTCAGCAGGCCTGGATGTCTCCAATCTATAAAGACATTCTAGATCTTTCCTCTTGTGGGTGGATCCTAGCAGTGAGTCAGCACCTCAGAGGGGAGGGGAAAAGGGATCTCATCGCCTCTGGAGAAGGTGGAAGGGGGCCTTGGCTGTGAAAAGACTTGCAGAGGAGGGGAAGAGTGGAGCTCCCATTTGGAAAGGCCTTCTGAGGAAAGTCTGTGAGTTAATCTTGCATACATTAGAACTGGGACCTGCTCCTGAAAGTTGGGTCCAGACTCACTGTCCCCCAATGGACTGTGTCCAGTGTCCCTCTGGCCCAGTCTAAGCAGTGCTCAGCTCCATTGGCAAGTGGAGCATGGCTAGGGGAAGGGCAGGGAAGACCAAGGAACTCAGATGGAGACCAGGGGAGTGGTGGGTGACCCTGTCCCTTCTGAGCAGTAACACGCACCGCGCTTCCCCGGGGCGCCCCCTCAGCCCTGCACCAGTGGACCCTCCTCCAGGCAGGGACCCTGGCCAGTGCACTCAGCACTCTGAGAACATGAAGAGAGGTGGAAAAGGTGGGGCTGGGCTGCAGGAAAGCCACAGAGGCCATCTGGGCAGGTGCTGAGCAGGCCAGGGAAGAGCCGGCCTGCAGCTGGGGACTAGCAGGTGCCCCAGGCACACCTACTGTTTCCTGGGTAACAGTCCAACAGGGCTTCTCCTTTTAAAAGATGGTGTTGTGAATCATTCCCGGCTCTGGGACCACCTCCACAGGCCTGCCTGCAGTGGCTCTGTGGGCTGAATTGCAGCGGCCAGTGTGGGGAGAGTTCCGGGTGGGCCTCCTGCACGCGGGCACTGCCACTTGACACTGATCACACAGTCTAGACCTCTGCTCCGTTTGCCCGTGAGAGGAAAGGGCTGTGGTGGCCACTCACACGCCCAGGAGGATAGCGCTGAAGTGGGAGCCACTGCGCACTGTGAGGGAGGAGCCGCTGGCGTTGTCCAAGAAGACGGAGGTCCACTGCCCCATCTGCAAGAGGGCGCCTTTGAGGCACTGGGCCACCCCAACAGCCTGCAAAGGCGACCCAGGTGCCAGCCAGCCATACTCCCTCCTGCCCACTCAGTCCTGAACGTGAGAAGGGCCCAGGCCAAGAGAAGCATGTAGCTGCCAAGGCCGCAGCAGGGGCTCACGTGGCCTGGGCCCCACCTAGCACCTCTCACTCCTGCTTTCCCCACAGCGAGCCCCTACTCAGGGCCAGAATTGGATTCAAGAGTCCAACAGGTTTCTCAGCTGCAGGGCTTCTCAGAGCCTATAAGGCTCCAAGTCAGATGGGAGGGTGGCCCTTCCCCACAGGCCTGGCCCTGCAGTCATTTGGCAGAGCCTTCCATGAAACCAGCACTCTCGCCTGGTTGCTCCAGATGTGGTCCATGCACCAGCAGTGTCACATCCCCTGCGAACTCCCAGAAATGCATAATCCAGGGATCCACCCAGACCTGCCTCAGGATCTGCATCTTAAGATCCAGGTGGTAGCCGGGCGCAGTAGCTCACGCCTAAAATCCCAGCACTTTGGGAGGCTGAGGCAGGCGGATCACAAGCTCAGGAGATAGAGACCATCCTGGCTAACATGGTGAAACCTGTCTCTACTAAAAATACAAAAATTAGCTGGGCGTGGTGGCACATGCCTGTAGTCCCAGCTACTCAGGAGGCTGAGGCAGGAGAATCCCTTGAATCTGGGAGGCAGAAGTTACAGTGAGCCGAGATCGCCCCACTGCACTCCAGCCTGGGTGAAGAGACTGTCTCAAAAAAAAAAAAAAAAAAAAAATTCAGGTGGTGCACAGACCATCTGTGTTCACCAAGCACGCTGTGCAGCACCCATACGGACCTCTAATGCTTTCCTGACAACCACAGACTCTGGAGCCAGATGGCCTGGCCTCCATTTCTGGCTCTGCTGTGTGAGCTTGGGCAAACTAGGCCAGTAGCACTACCTTCCCCAAAGTTCTGGGAGAATTTGAGAGCAGCTGTTACTCCACACACCTGCACTCAATTTTTTTCTTTGTTAATAAATTCCACCTTTATGTCAGTTTCTCTACCACTTGCCAAATTTCCCACAGTGCCAGAAAGACATGATCACTTAGGGTTTTAGTAGGAAAATAATATCTCTGGCTTCCCACAGTCACGGGACCCAGAGTATTAGCCTGGGCAGAGTGCTGGCCTCTATTCCCTCCCTCCACCGGTCCCTCAAACAGGCCTCTGGTGGCCGGAAGTACCAGGCCTCTGTGAGGTGCTCAGGAAGTCTGAATATTGGGATGCAGAGCAGAGCAGCTGCTCAAGTGGGCGGGCACCCTCAGGGAGGGCTGTTAGGAGAATGGAGTGGGACCTGAAGCCTGGCTGTGCCCAGACCAAGGTGGGTGCTTGGCATGTCCTGGACCCTCTCCCAGGCCTGAAGTTGAGGGTGCTGCAGCTGGTGATCCTGAGCACCTAACAGCACCCTTCTGTACCCAGTCACCTATGGCCATGCACAGGTGGTGCCCCTCCATGCCCAAGCCTGCCCAACTTACCTGCAGGTACAGGATACCATTCACAGAGATGGTAAAGAGCTCACTGCTGCTCTCCAGGCCCATGACAGCCTCCAGGGAGCTGTGGCCAAAACAGAGGGTCAGCCTGCCCCAGGAGACACCACAAACTTCACCCACAACACATGCCCAGCAAAGTGCCTGGTCCTGGCCAGGCCTTCCAGTGGAGGTGGCATCTGAACTGAGTCCCGAGAGGAGGAAGGAGACAGGGCCCAGAGGTGCTTGCAGTATTGGGAAAGGCAAGGCGAGAGCCCAGCAAAGGGCAGCAGAGCCCTGGCTCGGATGGGAAACAGAACCCAGAAGGGGTGTGGTGGTAGGTGATGCTAAAAGTTGGTTCAGGCCAACACACTCTGGGGGTTCAAAGCCAGTCTAAATTTGGACTTGATCTATTCATTCCCATCTTCTCCAGCTATCTGCAGAGCATCTGCACTGTTCCTGGGTGAGGGGTGGGAGGGTGACTGAGGAGGGGACATCCAGAAAGCTGTCAGGAGAGGCCTCTTGGAGTAATACTGGTGGCTTGGGGCCCCAGAATGAGTCCCCAGGGTGGGAAGGAGATGGGAGGCTGGGAGGAGCTGGGCCTCCTAGGACCTGGGGAGGAGGTGAAGGTCTAGGCAGGGAATGGCCTGGAAAGGTTTTTTTGTTTGTTCTGGGGACAGTCTCACTCTGTCATGCAGGCTGGAGTGCAATGGCACGGTCTCCGCTCACTGCTACCTCCGCCTCCCAGGTTCAAGTGATTCTCCTGCCTCAACCTCCAGAGTAGCTGGGATTACTGGCGCCTGCACCACACCCGGCTAATTTTTGTATTTTAAATAGAGACGGAGTTTCACCCCGTTGGCCAGGCTGGCCTCGAACTCCTGGAAAAGGTCATTTTTTAACAGCTCCTGCTTGCTGTGAAGAGAAGGCCTGATTGGGAGCAGAGGTAAACGGGGAGACCAGGAAGGAAGTGTGGGGTCACCCAGGCCATGGTGGGGTGGGAAGGGGTGGAAGCCTGTTTAAACAGGATGGTGCCTGTTTAACATCCCGGAGCTTGTGGAGGCCGAGTGCACGTGGGTGTGGGGTCCGGGCCGGGGCTCACTCACGCGTTGCGCTGGCACTGGGACTGGATGCAGATGAGCAGGCGCAGGCGGTCCCGGGGGCGCGGTGGCCCCCTCCTCGACGGCTCCCCGAGCGCTGCGGGGCAGAGTGGGGTGTGGTCACGCTGGAGGGCGGCAAGGAAGGAAGGGCGGGCGGCAGGGCAGGCGGTCCCCCCACGCCCCGGGTCTCACCCACGTGGAGCGTGGCGGCAAGCGCGTAGAAGCCAGTCACGGGCACCCTGTACTGGCCACTGGTCAGGTTCAGGCCAGCGCCGCGGTGGAAGGCACCCTCGGCGTCAGGCTGTAGGGGGCACGGACAGTCACATCGGCTCTCGCCTGGCCGGCCCCACCCCCCTCCCGCGTGCCCACACTCACCAGGTAGTAGGCACCAAGCTCGCGCAGCACACGCCGCTCCACCGACACGTCCTGGCGCAGGCGACAGTGGAAGGCGGCCTCCACGCGCGGCGGCCCCAGGGCTAGGGACGCAGCCAGCAGCGCCAGCACAACCTCTGCCGCGTCATCGTCATCCTCCCCTGCAGTGGCCGAGACCGGGGCGAGGCTCGCAGCCACTGGCCCGGTGGGGCCGCGCGTGCGGGGTCTGGGCTCCGCGCGCTCCCGCTGCCGTACCGCGCCTGGCACAGAGTGAGCTGTGGCCGCGCACCGGGCACCCCTCACCCGCTCGCAGCGTGGGTCCAGCCCGGAATGACGGGCGCAAACAGGGGTGGGGCCAGAGCGAGGGCAACGGCCCCTCAGCCTGCAAGGCCTTGGAGCCTTTGCCTCCTGACCCCGCAGTGCTCCCGTTTTCCTCACGCTTTGGGAAGCTGGGGCAGTGTCCTTGGCCTCCAGCCTCACCTCCACCCCACCCACATTTTTCAAAGAAGCTGGGGGCAAAATAAGCGATAGCAGCTTCACTGGAAGTGACAAGGAGGTTCTTCAGCGCAGAAGGTGCTATACTTAAACCACAGGACATTGAACTGAAGGAAAACCTGGCTCAATTCTAATGACTAAGGTGAGCTGCCGCTCTGCAGCGCGTCTTAGCGCGGACTCCTTAGCTGGGATCAGCTCTGCCTCCTCCCCCACAGGCTGCCCCAGCCCGTGCCAGTGGTGACTGAGTGCCAGGCTGAGCTCCACCCGGTGCTGCCCCACATACTAACCTCTGCCTTTTGCTGGGCTCCCCTGACCACCCCCCCCCCCGTCAGGGCAGGGGCGCGGGTCCCTGAGCACCCGCCACACTGGCCAAGTCCACCTTCCTCTGTGGAGCCTCCTCCTGGCCATGCCCCCTAACCCCCAGACCGCCCTCAGCCCTGACCCTTGGCAGACCTGGGCCAGCTCCACTGTCCTGGAGTCCAGCCCGGAGCAGGTACCTCTTTGGGTGTCTGCTGAAGTGCCGAGGTTGGCCCTGTCGGCTCTTTGGGACACCCTCCCCGGCCCTACTCACAGGGGTGTGTGGGTGCCTGAACTGGGGCACGCCCCTACCTTTCAGCAGCAGCTGGAACTCCTTCAGCAGCGCCTCGGGTGGGATGGTAGGGCCTGGTGGGCCCTGGGGACCGGGAGGCCCAGGGGGCCCTGGCAAGCCGAACTGAAAGGGAACCTTGGCTGTGAGGACATGAGGAGCAGGCTGGGACCCCCGGCATCTGTGTAAGCTCTTGCCACTAAGGCAGGCAAGAGAGCTCAATGGACTCCAGCCTCAAACAGTGAAAGCTGCTCCTGGAGTGAGCGCGAGGACCGTGTTGGAGGTCGGGGCCCTGGGGCTGGGGAGGGCTCTGCTCTGAGGGGGTAAGCAGAGAACTGAAGCCACTCCTGTGGCCAGGCTGCTTTTGGGGACTTGCATCTCAGGGTCTGCCCTGGGCCTGGGTCTACCATCAGCAAGTCCCCACTAGGCTGGGTTGGGACCCCAAACAGGAGCCAGTGAGGCCCCTTTGGGGAGGAGCTTAGGGCAGGGTCAGGAGGCTGGGGTAGAGGTGGGAGGCCAGGCCACGGGGACAACCCAGCCTGTGCACCTGCCTCATGCACTCCAAGCTGGCCTCCCATGGTGTGGTCAGATCCCAGGCAGTGAGACTGGCCCCAGGGGACCGAGAAGGCCACACCCATATGTGCCCTTTTTGGGACTAATAGGAGGCAGCTCCAGAAGCGTGAAGTTTCTGCCCAGGCCACAACCCAAGGCTGAGTGAGCGTGGGAGCCACCAAGTGCCTGGCATTCTGGGGATGTGGGAAAAGGGCTGGGACCAGGCCCCTAATTCTGGGCTCCCCTTGGGACCGCCTCGGTTCTTCCTCTGTGTTCTCTGTCTGCAGACTGAGGTGTGAGGGGTGTGCCATTGGAAATGGTCAGGAGGTAGTGGGAGTGGGTGAGGAGTGAGGAAACAGCTCCCACGGCCTGGTGCTGACGGGATGCCGGGCTCACCTTCAGCTTCTTGGCCTTGCCCCTGCTCCTCCTCTTGCCATTGACACCCTTGTCACTCTGCCTGACGAAAAGCATCCAGGCGTCCCGGGGGTCGACACTGTGTGCACGTTCGGTGGTGGGCTCCTGGAACACAGCCAGCCCAGCAGGGCGCTTGGCCTCACTGGGCTCCCACCAAGCAGGTGGGACATGCAGGAGGTGACTGTGTGGCCTTCTGCGCTCTGGAACCCTGGTCCTTGTCACCTGGGGTGCCCTCAAAGGCAGCGCCTCAAAGGCAGCTCCCAAAGGAGCCCCCACCCCTCGCACCTTCTCCCCCGGCCCATGGAGGACTCCTAAACAGGCCTCACCATGGCCTGGACTTTGCTCTCATGGGAGAGGCAGACTGAGGATGCAACGAGGGAAGATGGGGTGCAGGGCTCGGGTGCAGGGGTGAATGCCTGCATTGCTAGGCCTCCTTCCTCCAGATGAGCTGCAGTGACCACACCATCCTCCAGTCACCGGGAGAACCCCACCACCGGGGCACCCATAGGTGCTCAGGAAGAAGCAACTGTGATTATCAGGAAGCCCACCTACTAGCTAACCCTCCTCTGTCCATCCCCCACCGTCAGAAGTTCCAAGGAGGCAAATTCAGCCCTCATGGCTGCCTCGGGTTACAGTCCAGTGGGAGAGGGGACCAGGCGAGCTGTCATGACGTAAGGCATCTGCATGGGACATTTACTTCTTCAGCACTTCTGAGACACTGACTCAAGCAGGGACAGTGATGCTTCTGGAAGTCTCTATTCCTGTGCGTGCTGCATCCTGACTGATGGTGATGCTGACACTCAGCACGGTTCTGGGAAGAACCTTCCTGGGAGAGGCCTTGGGCCCACTGGGCTGTCTGGGCTCCAGGCAAGGCTGCAGCTGGCAAGGAAACCGGCCCAGAAGGGCTTAGATGAGGTCATGGTGCTGACTCCGGGAGCTGATGGGCAGACCCTGGGATTTGAGAGCTGACCAGCCCCTTTTATCAGAGACAGAGCCGGCTGCCAAGTCACTGCCCTTGGTTCCTGGCTGCTCTGGGGGGACCCAGGGCCTTCTTTTGGGAGCTGGCTGACCCGTGCACAGGCCAGGGTGCTGTGGTGGGAAGATGATGGCTGTGGTGCCAGAGGAGTGTGTGGTTGGACGGAGAGAGGGTCCAGGGTGCCCAGGGCCCTCAGCGCCTCCCTGCGCCTTGCAGGGCCAACTATACCACCTGCTGGCAGCTCTCCACCACCCCCACCCTCTTCACTTTACAGCCTCAGGGTGCCCTCAACAGAAACAGCTGCGAAGATTCAGCAGGCAGGCCAGGAGGGGTGCGCCCAGCAGGCAGGCCAGGAGGGGTGCGCCCAGCTGACCCGCCCAGCTGACCCTCCCACCTGTACCTGTAGCCTGTGGGTGGACTCTGACCCCAGTGTGGTTTGGGGGCAGAGCTGTAACATACAGAACCACGTTAGCTGGGGTCCCAGGAGATGGCCCCAGCAGTGGAGGACAGTTCTGGGCAGCTGCCCTGGTTCCAGCCACAAGCGGTCTCTCAGAAACAAGCCTTGGAGCCTGGGAGGACCTCTGGTGTCACCTTGTGACCCCAAAGAGGGTCCAAGGCCAAAGCTCCACCTGGAAGCACCTGAGCCTGTCCGCGCCCTGACATCTGGCTGCTGTGCCCACCTGGGTGGTTTGGCCAACAGCAGGGGGAGGGGGTGCCTTCAGTCCCTGGGAAGTGACGGGGTGGTGGGGCTAGGATAGAGAACTCCGGAGGACCCCGGGGCTGGCTGCACCCCCACCCCCTCTAGTAGATGCCTTCCCGGCTCTCCCCTCCACTGCCCTGAGCATCTTCAGAATAAGCAGCACCTGTGCCCGCCCACCTTCCTTGGAGCAGCCCTGCCTCCCTCACCCAAGGCCCGGCCACACTGGGGCTCCTCTGAAGCCCTCCCCTCCCCAGGCCTGGGTCACACCTCCCTAACCTGACCACCCTCTGCTCAGCAGTCCAGGCTCCGAAACCCTGAAGCGGAGCGGGCAGAGCAGAGCTCAAGATCACCCCTTCCCGGCCAGAGCCACAAGTCATTCCCCACCCTGAACCGCGCCCTGCCCCCACACCCGCAGGTTTTTGTTCTTCGGAGAATTGCACCACATAGACTGGGGCGAGGTGACAGGAATTTCTTACACTTTTACAAACGCGTTCTTCCCAATTTCCTCAGATCAAGTTATTTACACTTTACCTATTTCTAAATTTTCTTTCTGTCCCAAAAGAAAAGGGGGTTTCCGCCGACCCAGCAGAACCTTGCTTTAAGTAAAAGAACTGCCCAAAGCCAAGGCCAAGGCTGCCCCGTGCAGCGCCCCGCCGGGCCGAAGGCGGCGTCCACCAGGCCCTGAGTCTCGGCGAGCCCCAGAGCCGGGCGTTGCAGCTGCTCTCGGGGTGAGGGTGGACCTGGCCTCCCCGCCCGCCTCAGCCGCCCCGGGCCGGGGCTTGCGGGCTCGGGCTGGGTCCGGAGCGGGCCCGGGCGTCTTACCGGCGGACGGGCGGCCAGCCCCGCGCGGCTCTCCCCGGGGCCCCAGGGCAGCTCGTTCCCCGGCGGCGGCTCCTCGCGGGCGAGACTCCTCGAGGGCGCCCCAGGCTCCGGGCAGCCCAGGCCCGCGGCGGCGGCCAACAGGCCCGCGTAGACGAGCAGCAGGCGGGCTCCGGCGGGGCGGCGGGCCGGGGCCATGCGGGCGGCGGTTTCCTCGTGACTCCGAGCGCGGCGTCTCGGGCGTCCCGGGATCTTCGCCTTATAACGCGCTTGAATCCCCCGCCTCGCCCGAGACCGCGCGCCCGCCAGCGCCCCCTCCCGGCTCCCGCGCGCGCTGCAGGGCGATGGGGGGCGTGTCCGCGCTGGTTGGTGCGGGGAGGGGGGCACGGGGAGCGGGCAGTGGGCAGTGGAGGGAGAGGGAGGGTGTTCCCCTGCTGGGCGCAACCCCGGTTCTGGGGTCCCGCCTTCGCGCCGTCCCGCGCTTCTGCTTCCTGGGGAGCGAGACCCCCCTTTTCCCGGCCCTGGACCCTCAGCCCTTGCGACCCGTTTTTCTCCGCGGGGAGCCAGGTGCAGCCTCCTCCCACCCGGCCCGAGGCATCCTTCTCTTCCCTCTCCGTTACCCACTCTGCAGGGACCCCTGAGGTACACCCTCCCCATTCTCCTGGCCGCGCCCCGCGAGGCCCAGGCCTCTGCGACACAAATAGAGCAAATCGGAGCCGGGAGACCCTCAGGGCCCCTTCTCCGCGCCCCTTTCCCAGGCAGGAACTCCCCCTTCCGGGCCGCCTTCCCGCCATAGCTGGGATGCTCTGAGAGCAGGACTCACTGTTCTTCCGCACCTGGTGCACCTGCAGGGACCAAGGGGACGCCAAGAAACAACTCAGGACAGCCGTCCTGCCCTGATGGGGTGGACCGTGGCCTGGGCTGGGAGAACTGACCCCTGTTGTGCCCTAACAGGGGTGTGGGGACAGATCAGACCAGAAGCCAGGCTGCCCACCGCCCACCAGGGTCAGTGCCCCCAGAGATGGATAGACCCTGCAGGCCTCGGAGAAGGTGGCAGAGAGGCCTCTGGGCGCCTTCCCAGGAAAGAGCTAGACCCCAGCCCCACCCCACCCCTGGCTTTGTTATATCACATGCCCTTTTGGCTATCTGCCCCCCACTGGATGCTAAGCCAAGGAGGGTCGCACACCTGGCTTGCTTGCCCCAGCCCCGGAGGCACCTGCCCCTGGTGATACACAGGGCTTTTTGTTAAAGAGCAGGAGAAGGCTCCACTAGAAATGCTCCCCCGACTCACACTCAGGGCAGCTGTTCACCTCTTTGGAGAAGAGGCCTCTGGGGAAGCGGAGGCCTCGCCCTGTCCTGGCTTGCAGGACGTGGCAGCAGGCACTGAAAGGGGTAGGTGGTGCCCCTCCCCAGGCTTGGGGGATGGGCCAAGGTCAGTCCTCAGATGCAAGCTGGCCTTTGTCACCTGCCTTTTCTGGCCACTCCTGCGTTCCACCTGGCTGGCCTCGTGCCTGGCAGGTGGGGAAACCAGGAAATACCTCATACTTCAGGAAAAGCCTGGGATCAGAAGGTGATCATTCCCTGTGAGCCACCTCTTTTCTCGTAGGATATGGGAATGGTGTCGCGTTGGGTGGAGTGGGTGTTTGAAGAAAAACATACCCTGCCCTGCATGAGAGTCTGTCCCGCAGGGGTCGGCAAGTCCCATAGACTTACTTTATGAAGATGTCTTTGAATGGCAGGTGAGGACGCTAGAGAGAAGTCCTGCCTTTAAAAGCCACAAATGGGCCCACCTGTAATCTCAACACTTTGGGAGGCAGAGGTAGGTGGATCACTTGAGGTCAGGAGTTCAAGACCAGCCTGACCAACATGGTGAAACCCCATCTCTACTGAAAATACAAAACTTAGCCGGGCGTGGTGGCAGGTGCCTGTAATCCCAGCTACTCAGGAGGCAGAGGTTGCAGTGAGCTGAGATCATGCCACTGCACTCCAGCCTGGCGCCTGGCAAAAGAGCAAGACTCTTTCAAAAAAAAAAAAAAAAATGTGAGTCTTTAGGAAGACATTTGAGAAATATGAGAAACACTGGCTTAGGTCATATGTGCCCAGCAAGATATCTAACTTATTCCACATGCGAATATACGGCAGGTTTGTCACAGTTAAGGACATTTACTCCCAAATTCATGCTTATGACGGGGATGTTTTAAAGCCCTCAAAGCATGTAAGGGTTCCTCTGGTGGGTTTTCGTGTCTGGTTCCATTGGAATGCCTGTTAAGAAGCCTGATGTGTGGAACTTTGTCATGACATGTCTCAATGTGACATGCACATTCAGTGTAATGTGTTAACATTTCATTCGGTTTCACTTATTCAGAGGGACTGTGTCTGTGGCCCACAGGACCCAGCGTGGGATACTCTCCTGTATTCTGCTGGTAGAGAGGGGCTCCTGTCCCCAGGAGTTGCAGCTGTGCAAATGGTACCTTCTTGCTTCTGGAAAAGCTCATCCACATCAGCACCTCATTCCATTTCCCACCAATTAGCCCAGAGAAGTAGGCAGCTTGGCCAGGAGCAGCCCATGGGCAGAGCCAGTGTGGGGCTGGAGAGGCACTCCTGCCCACTGCGGAGGTTCCATCTGCACAGTCTTATGTTTTGCTCATTAGGGTTCCCCATTCTAGCTGGTGTGAAATAAGAGCTCTGGGATGAGTTGGAGCATCACTGCAGAAAGCGCGGCCCTGTCTTTTCCCTGTGGGCCATGGGCATCCCACAGCCTGAATTCCCTTCGGGGCCCTGGCTGCCGCTATGGCTCAAGGTGAAGGCTGTTTGGCCCCTCTCGAGCCCTGGGAAGGTGAGGCTCAGGCTCTGCCACTGCTGGCAACACTGTGGACAAGCAGGGATGAGGTGTCCCGATTTGGGGAACATGACCCTTAAGATACTGGTGTGATGTCATTCCACTTCGCAGTGGGGGGGCCCAGCTTTCAGGCCAGCATTGAGGACAGGAGCCGTTGCCATGTGAAAAAGTTATTTTCCCAAACAATGAACAATCCTAGTGATGTCACAGGCCCTGCCAGAGGGCCCAGATCACATTGGTTCTGGTGCTGGGGCAGCCTCCTGTAACACTACCACCAGGGGATGGCACCGCCTGGGCTGCACACAGAGAGCAGAGAGGCCGGGGGCTTCAGGTGGGGCCCCTGCATGGTCTGTGGTCACATTTCAAAGCAGCTTTCACTCAGAGGAAGGTGCTTAGCAAAGAATCGCACAGATCAAGGAGCACCAGAAATGGGGGCCTTTCCTGCAGAGGCAGCCCACGGGTCAGAAGCGGGGCTGGCATTGGGCGGGTCAGTTCTTCCCAGGGTGGAAGGGCTGAATGAGTGGCCGCAGAACGGGGATCACTGGAGCAGGAGGCGCCTCCCCCATGCGCCTTCACGCCTGGCTGAAATCTAATCCTCATTCTTGGGCCCTCATGTCACGGCCTGGGCCTGGCTTCCCAGCAGCCTCATGCAGCTAAGCTGTTCCCACTCTGCTCTCTTGCTCCAGAGGAAGGACCTTTGCCGATGAAGTCATGGGAATAAAAGCTTCCTTTACCCTGAAAACAGTGGGAGTGTGAAGTCAGCTTGTTGTGTGGCCTCCCAAGGCCCAGGTGGGCAGCCTTCGCTGTTTACCAGGCCTTCAAGCCCACAGCGTCATCTCATTTGCAAATCATGTGATTATCCCCATTGCACAGATGAGGAAACTGAGGCTCAGATCTTGGGATTAGCCCAAGGTCACAGAGCCACCAAATGAAGCCACATCCAGGTCTGGCCCCTACAACTTGAGGTCAGTTGCTCTGGAGAACCCACAGATTGAGTTCAGCTCAGTGAGCATTTGCGCAGTTCCTGCGACGTGCCGGGTACCAGGCTGAGCCCTTGGAATCCGCTGTGGCCTCCTGCATGGGTGTGTGGGCAGTCTCGGGTCTCACGGGGGACAGTTCTGACTTCTGCCCAGAGGATCTCTTGAGTTTTCTGCTAATTGTCTACATGATTTTAATAGATTAATTAAAAGAATCATCTTTAGCTCACCTCTCTGTTAAATGCAATGCCATTTTGGAAAGAATCATTCTTAACTGTGACTGTGATCCAAATCACCCTGGCTTCTGAGGGAGTCACGATGGCTTGTGGGGTTTTTTCCAAACAGGACACTACCCCATGAAGATTCCTGTCCTAGTCCACCTCACTCTTAGTGACAGCCACACGCCTGGCTGCGCTGCCATGTACCGGGTGCTGCAGAGCCCAGGAGAAGCACCGGCACACACAGCACCAGCAGCTGCACTTCAGACCAAGCAGCTGGCACCGTGCTGGGCACTGGGGATGGAAGGCGAACAACACAGCCTGGAGGTGCAGACATCCTCCCTGTGTGCATGGTGGGGCCCTCTCTCTTCCTAGGTCTTGGCGCATTCTTCATCCATACACCTGCTTTCAACTGGATCAATTGATTGCCCAACCAGCTGGAGTAGTGGCCTGTATCCATCTGTTTTCTTGCTATAAAGGAAAACCTGAGGCTGGGTAATTTATAAAGAAAAGAGATTTATTTGGCTCACAGTTCTGCAGGGTGTACAGGAAGCATGGCGCCAGCATCTGCTTCTGCTGAGGCCTCAGGAAGTTTCCCCTCTTGGCAGGAGGGGAAGGGGAGCAGGTGTCACACGGTGAGGGAGTGAGGGAGTAAAGGAGAGCGGGGGAGGTGCCAGGCTCTAGCGATCAGCCCTCTGTGAACGCTCCACCATTACTGCACCACGCTATGCCTGAGGGATCTACCCCCATGATTGAGATGCCTCCCACCAGGCCCACCTCCGGCACCGGGGAGATTTGGAAGGGACAAATCTCCAAACTATGTCATGGTCTACACTGACTACGGAAAACTGTCAGGTGACCAGTCCATTTAATAACAGTCACACGAGGGTGTCAGTGGCCTGATCCCAGCAACCACTGTCCCTGCCTGAACAGGGAAGATGCCAGGTAATAAAAGGGACCTGTCTGGGAGGTGTTGGAAAACTCAGGTCCAGTGGAAGTGGCTGGAAGCGCGCATAGGCCCTGGCTCGGCTGGGGACACAGGGGAGCTGAGTTAAGAGCTGGCAGTGCTTGGCCTGGCTGAGGGCCCTGTGTGCTCACTGAAGGCTAAGGAGCCTCAGTTTACCCAGCATCCTCTGTGGGAAAGACAACACGCACCTACCTGGACGACATGAGCACGTGGGGCGGGAGAGGTGGGTTTCACCCACACACCCCCGTGGGCTTTGCACATGTTCCAAGACTACGTACTCCCCTTTCTAGAAGCCCGTATTAGCCTCACACCTTCTCACGAGTCCTTGCTTGCCTGGGACTTTGATGACGGGAGGGGATGCCTCGGCTGCCCCATGGATGTCCCTCGGTGAATGGGTCCATTAGTGTTTCTCCATGCAAAGCTCTCAAGTGGTTGATGAGTGCTGGACCTTCTGGCTGCCATCCTGGTGCCCTGGCCACCTTCTCCACCTGTTCTCTGTCCCCAAGTGGCCACTACAGCCTGTCAATGGCCTCTCTTCCCTTTGGATCCTGGTTGGATTTGGCCTGTAGGAGGCACTGGTGGGAGATGGGACAGGCCAGAGGGAGAGGGCAGAGAATGGGCTCTGCCACCTCCTCCCAGCCCGGCCACAGGGGCGGTGGCTGCGTCCTCCTGCCAAGGCCCTCTCTCAGCAGCTCCCTGGAGTCTGTGTCTGCCCTTTCCCTTTCCCCAAGATAGAAGGGGAGGCACTCCCCACTGCCGCTGTCCTGGGACGCCTCTCCAGCCGCTGCGCTCCCTTCACCCTGCCCACACATGGGGAGAGGCCGTCAGGAAGCTCTCCTCAGCCACTCGCCTGAATGCCCAGCAGGTGCGTCTTTCCTTCTGGGGCCCTGCAGCATGTAGTGGCCCCCTGAATCAGGAGCGCAGCTGATCAGGCGAGGTGCACTTTGGCACCTCAAAGCTGGGAGCCAGGCCCTGCAGAGTCCCGTGCCCTCCACCAGCAGCCGCCTGTGCTCCCGCAGCGTGTGCAGGGGTGGACGGCGGGCCTTGCTCCCGCAGGGTGTGCAGGGGTGGACAGCAGGCCTTGCTCCCGCAGGGTGTGCAGGGGTGGATGGCGGGCCTTGCTCCCGCAGGGTGTGCAGGGGTGGACAGCAGGCCTTGCTCTGGCATGTGGCCCTTTTGGTTACTTTGTGATCAAAGTCAGCCTATTTTGACATTTCATGTGTTCAGTTTTATTTTTATTTAAAATATTTTTGCAGAAATGGTTTACATGGAGGCTTTGTTTTTAAACAGCCCTTTGGCTGACCTCCTTCCATCACTGTCTAGAAAGCATTTCGGATTTCCACATGGAAACAGAGCCCAGGGCCCCAGAAACCCTCACCCTTGCTTCATCCAACCCACCTGCCACCGAAGGTCTCAGCTCCTGGCTCTTGTTCCTTTGGAAGCACCCAGAGGCCCCACTCTGTATGGCCCTCCAGGGTCAACTCACTTCTCCCAAAAGATTCTCCCTGGGTGCGGGGTCAACTCACTTCTCACTGCACCCAGCCCACACCCTGTAATCCCAGCACTTTGGGAGGCCAAGGTGGGCAGATCATGAGGTCAGGAGTTCAAGACAAACCTGGCCAACATGGTGAAATCCTGTCTCTACTAAAAATACAAAATTAGCTGGATGTGGTGGCGGGTACCTGTAATCCCAGCTACTTGAGAGGCTGAGGCAGGAGAATTGCTTGAACCAGGGAGGCAGAAGTTGCAGTGAGCTGAGATCTCACCACTGCACTGCAACCCGGGTGACAAGAGCGAGACTCTGTCTCAAAAAAAAAAAGGGGGGGGTATGAGGGGTCAGGTCAGATAGCAAAGTGAATCCCTACCTAGGAAAGCTCCAGAGACCCAGGGGTTCCTATCCTCAGAACCCAAGGATGTCAGAGGCCCCTCTGGTCCCCAGGGGAGGGGGGCGGTTCAAGGAGGAACCCATGGGTTGGCCCTGGAGAGGAAACCTGGATCTGGCGGGAGATGGGAGCTGCCCAAGGCCTCCTCGGGGCAGTGCCAGAGCCTGTGCCTGGCCGGACCTGACTCCTGACTTCTAGCCCCATGTGCCAGGGTGGGGCCTGTGGCAGTGAGGACATGCCACTGGGCACCCAGGGAGAGTCCTTCATTGTCTCCGTAGCTACAAAGGTGGGTGCCTCATTCAGGATGGGGGAGAAGCACTGGGGGCCTGAGCCAGCCGGAGTCAGGCTGCATGCCAGCAGGGGGCCCATCAGACGCCACCCCCACCCTCAGGAGGCTGCCACCTACGCACCCAAGAGTCGTCTCCTGTTGGAAAATTTCATTCTGATGAAAAGCCTTTGTTCTGACACAGAGATGGAGGCCATTCCTTCCGAGAGCTGCCTCTCCTGCTCACCTCCCTGGGGCTCTCCAGCCCTGCCCCATGCCCCGCCTCCCTCCTTCCTGAGGCCTCTCTGGGCACCGCCCACTGGGTGCAAGAGGTGGGTGAGGGCCTCCTTTGTCCACAGCACCAACATGCAGAGGCTGTGTGGGGACCCAAAGCCCACACAGCCAGCCCCATGTGTGATGGACACGGAGCTTGAAGCCTGAAGGGGGAAGGTGGCCGGCGCAGTCACGCCGCTGTGGGCCAGGCAGAAGCAGGCCCATGAGGACTCAGAGCCTCATCTCCAGGGCCATCTCCAGGGCCTGCCCTCCGCAGCAGCCTCAGCTTCCTGGACACTCCGTGTTCATCCTACATTCATGCAACTGTTCCCAAAGGCCCTGCTGGGGCCCAGGGGCAGGAGTGGAGCACGCGAGTTCTGGGAATGCTGGCTGGCCCCCAGCTCCTCTCTCTGAGGTCTCAGCAACCCTGGGGCAGCTGAGCTTCCTGTCCCTGTTATGCCGGAGTCCAGCACTCAGGCCCTTGTCACTGCTCAGCTTGGAGTGTGGTGTCCTCTGAGCCGTGCCGTCTCATCACCCCTGGCCCAAGCCCTGGAAGGAACGGTATCTCCAAGTGGACAGATAAGTGAAAATGAAAGGGACCGTTCCACAGGGTGATGAGGGGCTGCTGTGGGGACCCCTCCCCGGGTATCCCGCCCTGGCTTAGTGCTCCTGGGTGGGGCTGAAGGGCTGCGTCCACTTGGACACGTCCAGGAAGACAGCGGAGGCCCCATGGTAGAGCCAGAGCCGGGGCAGGGCGCCGTGGCGAGTCCAGGTGTCCCGAACCGTGTTGTAGGCCTCCATCTCCACATGGTAGTCACCTTCCATGCCCTGCCAGCGGCCACCCGTCACGTACAGCGCGTCACCCAGTGGCACCAGCGCCCCGTTCTCATGCAGGCTGTGCTGAGACTGCACCTGTGCACGGTCAGAGGGTTAGTGTCCTGCAGGCGGAGGCTGGAGAGCAGGGCTGAGAGTGCCCTTGGCAGGGTTGGGGGAGCGGCAGAAAGGACAGCCAGCCACCTGGCCCAGACCCTCTCCAGGGCACCAGAGCAGAGTCCCTGGGCAGCCTGCCCAGCCCCTCGAGCTTCCTCAGACTCTTCTTTTAGTGGGGAGGCCCCTTTCCCCCTTGACCGTCATCCCTCGGGATGGCATGTCCACCCCTGCAGTCAGAAGGGGCCCTGAGGCCTAAGCCCAGAGCCGCCTCCAGGGGAGTCTGCCTGACTCACTGAGGCTCACTGAGCCTTCCCTGTCTCACAGGAGACGGGTGTGGCTCAGCCCCAGCAGACACCCAGGGAGAGCCTAGCCCACCATGGATGAGCCCCCTCGCCTCCCCCCTGCACCCCCTGCTCAGTCTCTGGCCTTGGGAGTGCCCCCAAGAGGGGTTGTGGGGTGAGGGCCGGCAGCTTTCCAGAGGCTGGAGAGAGCTGCGGCTTCAGGAAGAGCCCGGGCGGGCAGGAAGTGGGAGGCCTGTCTGTCTGCCGATGAAGACAGGGAAGAGATGGGGACCCAGGCGCGGAGGAGGGCAAGGCAGAGCCCTCCTGTGCTGGCCCTGAGCCTAGAACAACGGCCTGGGCTGGAGGAAGGCCTGACTGTGGCCCAGCTGGGAGAGCACACGTTGGCCTGGCAGGGCCCACCCTGCACCTGTCTCACCGCTGTCATGGGGCCCTTGGGTCAGCTGAGTGCTGACGCCAGGAGACAGCTGTGGGCAGCAGGATTGCAGAGGAACCGTTGTCACCAGGCTGGCAGCCTAGAGGGCGGCTGCCGGGAGTGCCATCTTCTCAGCCTGCAGGGACTGAAAGTCTTGGGGTAGGTGGGCAGGCCCAGGGCATCTGGCTTGGTGCCAAGACTGATGCCCAACCTCCTGGGCACTGTCTCCCTCCACCACAGAGGCCACCCAGAGGTCCACCTCCCGCCCCTTCCTCAGGGACTGATGGTCAGAGAGCGGGGACATGGTGCAGAGGATAACAGGAAAGCCGCGGGGCTGGCTGCTCTCAGCTCACACTCAGCTCAGGAACCCCCTCCCCAGCTTGGCCACCAGGGGCAGAGGACGCACTCTTTCTTGTCCCTTTAGCAGCCTCTGGCTGAACCTGGTTTTGCTCGCTGAGAAGGCAGACAGGCCACCCCTCTGTAGGAAGCTGGGTGTGCAGGGACAGAGCACCAGTGACCAGCAACCCTGAGCCATGTCTTCCACTGTCACCGTCTCCCCTGTCCTCAAGGGGACTCAGGCCTGGGCACTGTTGTCACCTTGTAGTCTGTGGGGGATCTCAGCCTGTGTCACCCCCTTCATTGTGGGCCCTCTGGGGGCACCCCATCCTCACTTCCCAGGCTGGCTCTCTGTCAGGAGTCCCAGGCAGGGCTTACAAGTGGGGCGGGGGGTGCTCACCTTCTGCCACAGGTTGGCCTCGGGGTCGTACACGTAGACCTTCTTGGTATTGTCCCCGATGAGGTAGAGTGCCCCGTGCAGCGCAGCACAGCGTGGAGAGGACAGGTACTTGGGCAGGAAGGGTGAGGCGATCACACTCCACGCATCTGCGGAGGGTATGGGCACCAGCCACCGTCATCAGGGTGGCCAGGGCGGGCTCCCCCACTCAAGGGGCCCTGGGATCAGTGCCTCTCTGAACCTCAGTGAGCCCATCTGTGAAATGGGAGTAGGTCCCTGCGGTGTAGCTGTAGGGACCCACGCCTGCCTCTCACCCAGCCTTGCTCTCTCCCTCTGAGGGCAGTGACCCCTCACAAGGCTGCAGCATAAGTGAGGGGCTGTGGAGGGTGCAGGGTCCCTCAGGACTCTCCCCGTGGGAGGGGGCATTGGCCTGGCTGCCACCCCTGGGGGCCCCTGGATCTCTACCTCCTCCCTGCCCAGCCCCCACCCCCGGGCCTGGTACCCAGATGGGCCTTGCCTGGACCCTGGGCACAGTTAGTCTCTTGAGGGGTCCTCACATCCATGCCTCAGAATGGGTCCTGCCACCATCTACACTGTCCCCACCACCATCCACACTGTCCCCGCCACCATCACACTGTTCCCGCCACCATCCACACTGTCCCCGCCACCATCACACTGTCCCCGCCACCATCCACACTGTCCCCGCCACCATCACACTGTCCCCGCCACCATCCACACTGTCCCCGCCACCATCTACACTGTCCCGCCACTATCTACACTGTCCCCAACACCATCACACTGTTCCAACACCATCTATGCTGTCCCCACCACTATCTACACTGTCGCCGCCTCACCATCTACACTGTCCTCGCCACCATCCACACTGTCCCTGCCACCATCCACACTGTCCCGACACCATCCACACTGTCCCCAACACCATCACACTGTCCCGACACCATCCACACTGTCCCCGCCACCATCACACTGTCCTGACACCATCCACACTGTCCCCGCCACCATCTACACTGTCCCCGCCACCATCACACTGTCCCTGCCACCATCCACACTGTCCCCGCCACCATCCACACTGTCCCCGACACCATCCACACTGTCCCGACACCATCCACACTGTCCCCACACCATCCACACTGTCCCCGACACCATCCACACTGTCCCTGACATCATCACACTGTCCCGGACACCATCCACACTGTCCTCGACACCATCACACTGTCCCCGCCAGCATCTACACTGTCCCTGCCACCATCTGCTGTCCCCGACACCATCACACTGTCCCGACACCATCTACACTGTCCCCACCACCATGTACACTGTCCCCGACACCATCTACTGTCCCCGACAACATCTACACTGTCCCCACCACCATCACACTGTCCCCGCCACCAGCCACACTGTCCCCACACCATCCACACTGTCCCCACACCATCCACACTGTCCCCACCACCATCTACACTGTCCCCGCCACCATCACACTGTCCCCGCCACCATCTACACTGTCCCCGCTACCATCACACTGTCCCCACCACCATCCACACTGTCCCTGCCGCCATCCACACTGTCCCCGCCACCATCCACACTGTCCCCGACACCATCTACACTGTCCCCAACACCACCTACACTGTCCCCACACCCACACTGTGGAATGGGTCCCACCACCATCTACACTGTCCAGAGGATGAAACAGGACTGGAGACCAGGGCCCGGGGTGTCCAGCTCAGAGTTCAGGTGGGCTGGGCTGGGCCTCAAACTCTGGCATGGAATCCAGAGCCCAAGATGGGTCTCGGGGCCTAGGAGGTTGGGGGTCACTGCTCCCAGCCCTCAAGGCCCTTTCAGGTAGAAGAGCAGCCAGGCAGCTGCCAGGCGCTGGGCTAACGTCACTGGCACCCTGCCCCCAGCCCCAGCCTGCTGCTGCTCTAAGGGTGGGCAGAACAGATGTGCAGCTTGCCTCTGCGCTGGGACTCTGCAGAGGTGATATGGTGGGTCCCCGACCCCTCAGGCCCCTGCCTTCCTCCACATCCCCTCCTCTTTGTGAGATCCTGTGGCCACCTGCCCTCTCCACATGGGTGCCCCCTGTTCTCGGGAGCCCCACCCTTGACATCACTGCGAGGGGATTGTCACCTGCCAGAGGGGCCTGTGGCCCTGTCCTCCATCCCTGGGCCCCGAGTACCTGTGACAGGGCTGTAGCATTGCAGGGCCAGGGCATTGTACTTGCAGGCGCTAGAGCCCACCAGGTAGAGCCGGCCCCGGCAGCTGGCGGCCGAGAAGTTGCTGACGTATTTGAGGGCCGGGCTGACAGGCGTCCAGCTGTCTGTGTAGGGGTCGTAGCTCTCCACCTCCACCATGTCCAGGGTGGTGCCTGCGGGGCGAGGGCGGGGTGGGTCAGGGCTGGGAGGAGGTCAGGCCTGGGAACTCAGGGACTGGGGCTTTGTAAGGTAGCAGGGACCACCCTGGTGGGAGGTGGGGTGGGCTCCTCATTTCACAGATGGGGAAGCTGAGGCTCTGAGAGGCACCAGCACCTCCTAAGGCCATGCCACCAGGAAGGGGTATGGGGGGTAGACACCCGGGCCTAGAAATGCCCCGCTCTGCAGCTCGAGCTGGGGCTGATGTTTGGAAAGGGGCTGGCAGGGAGCCCTCAGAGGCCGCCCGCCCCCAGGCCCCTCACGTGCTGGGAGTCATTTCCTGGATTGCTCTGAACTGGAACGGGGGACACAGCCTTGGGAGGGCAGATTGTGAGACCCTGGAGCTGTAGGTAGCTCCCTTCCAGTCCCACAGAGAGTCTGGGTGTGACAGTGATAGGAACCTCTCTTGGGGAGAGCGGGCCCTGGCCTGGGCCCCTCTGAGCACCTGGGGACCTCACAAGCCCCGGCTTGGGCCCCTGGGAGTACCTGCGGACCTCACAAGCCCCGGCCTGGGCCCCTGGGAGCACCTGGGGATCTCACAAGCCCTGGGCTCAGGACCCCTTGGTGCTTTCTGGTCTCTGGTTGGGGACACGGTAGCTACTGAAAGGGGACAGCTGGGACAAGTGGGGCATTAGAAGTGGCCTTAAGGCCAGTTCATCACCTACAGAGCTTTGGGGCCACGTGTCTTCCTCCCCTTCCTGTCCCCTCCTTCCTGCCCTCCCTCCTTTCCTTCCTTTTCCTTCTCTTTCTTGCTTTTTTCTTTTTGAGACAGTGTCTTGCTCTGTTGCCCAGGCTGGAGTGCAGTGGTGCACCTTGGCCGGCACATGACACCATGCTTGGCTATTTTTTTTTTCTTTTTCTTTTTAAAGACGGGGTTTCACCATATTGGTCAGGCTGGTCTTGAACTCCTGACCTCAGGTGATCCGCCCACCTCAGCCTCCCAAAGTGCTAGGAATACAGGTGTGAGACACCACGCCCAGCTCGCCTGGCTATTTTTTTAAAAAAAATTTTTATTGGCTGGGCACAGTGGCTCACTCCTGTAATCCCAGCACTTTGGAAGGCCGGGTGGATCACCTGGGGTCAGGAGTTCGAGACCAGCCTGGCCAACATGGTAAAACCCCATCTCTACTAAAAATACAAAAAGTAGCTGAGTGTGGTGGCACGTACTTGTGGTCCTACCTACTCAGGAGGCTGAGGTGGGAAGATTGCTTGAGCCCAGCAGAGGGAGGCTGCAGAGAGCTGAGATTACTCCACTGCATTCCAGCCTGGGTGACAGAGCAAGACTCTGTCTCAAAAATAAATAAATAATTTTAAAAAGGGAGACAGGGTCTCTCTAAGTTGCCCAGGCTGGTCTCAAACTCGTGGGCTCAAGCAGTCCCCCTGCCTGGGCCTCCCAAAGTGCTGAGGTTATCAGAGTGAGCTGCCACGTTTTGTTCCTCGATGTTTCTTTAATCAGTGAAGGTTCCTGGGTGACTCACTGCTGTAGCCGCGGGTTCTGGCAGATGGGTGTGCCCATCCCCACTGCAGCTCCTGCAGGAACCCCTCCTGGGGACTGACTTACTGCCCTGATGTCTCTGTCCCAGCACAGCAGAGGCACTGGGAGCTGGCCAGGGAGGATGCCCGGGCATGGGTCTCAATGGCCTACCTGGTCAGGAGCCCTAGCCTGCCACTGGCCCGCCCCACCAGACAGTGAGCCCTGAGGGTGGCAGTGGGAGCAGCATCTCCGTGGTCTCTGAGGCCAGCATGGGGCTCTCTGTCCCTGTAGCTGCAGGGATGAGAGGCTAGAACCAGGCCCCGGGGAGGGGTGGAGATGAAGGCCTTACCGCCAATGACGTAGATCTCCCCATTGAGTGCCGCGCTGGCATGGTTTGTGCGGGCCTTCAGCATGGGCGCCACTGGCTTCCAGGTGGCGTCCTTCAGGGGGAAGCACCAGGCCTGAGTGGTTGACCAGGTGTCTGTCTTGGTGCCCCGAGAGCCACCTGCTGGGAGAAGTTCTGTCTACATGGGTACCACCTGCCTGGGACACCAGGCCAGTGGGGTTTGCGTACCAATGTCTGGGTCCCTTCTCCCATGCCAGGCTGTGACTGCCAATGTGGTGAGCTAGGGTGGGGCCAGGGTAGTGCAGCGGAGCTGTGTGACTGCACAAGTCCCTCCATCCCCCATAAACAAGGGGGACAGGATCAGTGGTTTTAAGCCCCCATGAGCGGAAGCTTGTCCCCTACCAAATCTTACAAGGAACCCCAACTTCTGAGATAGGAAAGCAAAGTGACCCCCGAGTCACACGACTCCTTCTGGGGACCACCTGGTCAACCACCCAGGCCTGGGGCTTCCCACTGAAGGAGGCCACCTGGAAGCTGGTGACGCCCGTGCTGAAGGTCCAAAGCAGCCACACAGAGCCAGCACAGCCCTCAGCGGGCAGGTCTGGAGCCTCCACCGAAGGAGCTGTGTGGTGCAGGGGTGGGCCCAAGCCAGCCTGTGTACAGGAACAGCTCCCAGCTCCCATGAGCGACCGTGGATTTTAAGTGTCCTTGTTTTCACACACATGGCAAGGCCTGGACAAGCTGTGACTAACCATCAGGGACCCAAGGAGTGTGGGGAGTTGGTTTCAGGGGGGCTGGACTGTGCCGAGTGCTTGGCTGGGCAGGGCATCCCCAGAAGGGCCCCCGAGCTGCCCACCTGTGACATAGATGGCGTTGTTCAGGGCTGCCAGGGAGAAACCCCACTTGTGGTAGTCGGGGAAGTCTGGAAGTGCCATCCACCTCTCTGGCAGGAGGAAAGAGGCAGAAGGGTCAGGCTGCCAGGCTCCCTGCTGGAGCCGTCCCTACTCCCGCTTCCCAGGTGCCTTTCCACGCACCACTGCAGAAACGCCCCCTTCCCTGTTGGGGAAAGGGAGGGGCAGGGTGGCACTGGTGCGAGGGCGCAGGGGGTCCTGGGTGCTCTGGCTCATTGTGTCCCCTCCCCACCCCCTATGCAGAGCCTAGGACTCAGAGTAGACACGGGATAGCCCCCAGGAGGAGCAGCCTCAGGCTTTGGAGGCCAGGGTCTCACCTTGACCCTGCAGTTGACCCCACTGACCCCAAATGGACCATTCAGCCCCTGGGTCTGGCCTTTCAGTCAGATGAGTGTGGGTTAAGTGGCCTGATCTGTGGGTGATGACACTGACAGCATCCCTTCCCCTTCCTCCTTCCCTGCCCTCTCAGGCACACACAGGGGATCAGGCACAGGCCCTGCAGCAGGCACAGTGGGTCCAGATCCCAGCTGCTGTGCCCAAGCCGTGTGTCCCTGGGCAAACCCCAGCCTCAGTTCCCTTGTAGAATGGGGATGACCCCTGCCTCCCGGGAGCCACGGAGGCTTCACGGAACTGCTCCGCTGATGACGGCTGTTAGGGTGATTATTGCTGTGGTTGTGGGGCAGAGCAACATGCCCAAGTCAAGCCTACCTCTTGGAACTACAAGAGGTAAACTGAGGCAAGAGATGAGAAAATGCTTTGGAAAATCAAGATAAGACAATAAATGTGGAAATGGTAAAGTCCTATAAATGGACATATCTTGGGTATTTGTAGAAGAGACCCAGGCCTTCGGATGTCCCCTAGGAAAACTGTTTATGACCATTTTGGGGAGATGTGGAATATTCCAGGCCTCCCTGGGAGCAGAACCTGGCATGGTGGGCAGAGGCTGTGTCCCCATGACTCATGGCTCTGTCATGCCAGGGTGGGGATTGCCCGGCCATCAATAGGCCTTTCCTGCCAGCATCCCCACCTCCCGCCCAGGTCTGACGGACAGCTGTTCCCTCCTGACGTCAGCCCCAAATCCTCTCTTGTCAGCCCCTGACCCCAACAGCCGGCATCGGCCTTCCTGGAGCCTGCCAGTTGCTGACGCCATGGGGATAGGTGGTGACCTGCCAACCAGCCAGCCTGAATCAGCCCTTTCCAAAGCACCCCCCGGGACCAGTCCAGGGGGACCTCCAGAGCCGCTGAGGGGCCCCCATGCCTCCTTTCCCGCCAAGTGGCAGACCTGGCCTCAGTGCCCACTTCAGGGATCCCTCCAACTGTGTGAGGAATCAGCAGGAGCCCGTTTCATAGACGAGGAAACTGAGGCTCAGAGCGGTAAGGTCACTGCTGGAGGGCTGGGACAGGAGCCCCGTTTGGGCTGACCCAGAAGCTGAGCTCTCACTGCTCCAGCTGCCTGCACCCCTCCACCCCAACCCTGCTCTCCCCTTGGGGTCTTGATTCCCCTATCAGGTGCACTGAGCAGGGGGCATGGGGAGGGGCAGCAACCTGGCCGCCCACCCCCCAGGGTGCAGTCTGGGCCACTGAGCCCTGTGCACCAGCCCCAGGGCCTAAAAGGGACCAGAGGCTCCTGCTGGGACCGAGGGACAGTGGCCGGGCCTGTGCACGAGAGGGGTACTTACTGGCCTTGCTGTTGTAGAAGGCAAAGTTCCCAAGGTGGGGGGTGAGCTCCTCGCCTGCCTCATCCTCCTCCAGTGCCCTCCCGCCCACCACCACCAGGACTTCCTCCAGCTTCTGCCGGAGGGCGGGTGGCGCCTGTGGGGTGGGAGGCCAGGGTCAGAGCAACAGTGACGTCTCCCCATGCTCAGAGCCCCTGAGTGTCCTGGGCTGGCCTCAGCATGTGTGTGCACGTGTGTGCGCATGGGCATGAATGTTGCTGGGGATGGCATGTCCCCAAGTGCACAAGCTGGCCCTCCTCGCAGTCACCGCATGCCTTTCAGGTCCATTCCTGAACCGCCTTCAGAACCCACCCCACGGCAGGTACGCAGGGCCACGCAGGGCCACGCATGAGCTTCTTCCCGCCCCAGCTCCCTGGGTGGCTTCTAGCAGGCAGCACAAGGGTGTCCTGACTCAGTGGGAAATGCTGGCTGCCTTAAGAACGTCCAGTAAGCAGTCACTGTCTAGGGCTCCCCCGCGGCCACCCATCCTGGCCCCTCCATGGACCCCCCAGATCTCCCACTGCCAGCATTTAGAATACAAGGTGACTGCCTCCAGGCAAGGCTCTGAAGCCAGCTCCAGCAGGAGGCTGGGTGCTCTGTGACTGGCTGGCATCCAGTGGGGACAGGGGTTAGGGTTTTGTCCACTCCTCACTCCACCCTAGGCCTGAGGACCATCAGCCCAAGCCACTCTTTGTCCCTGGACTTGCCTCCTTTAGAGTGCCCTGGAGCAAGGCCCCTGAGCAGGGTGCCCGGCAGCTGACCGAGCAGCCACTCCCAGACCTGTCACTCCATCATGACCCACCCTCTCCACCAGGCCCACCGCCAGCACAAATAGGAAGTGGCACCCCGTAAACGTTCAGGCGGACTGCCAGGCCCATCTGTGCCTCCTTTGCCCGTGCACAAGCTGCGACACCTTCCTGGATGGTTTCCCTTCTTTTCCACCTTGCAATCTCCTATTCCTCCGCTAAGGCCCAGCTCAGATGCTGCCTCATCCAGAGAGCCCTCCCTGACTGCCAGTCCAACCCAGAATGCATCCTGGGCATGTGTTTGGCCCTTCCACACTGCCTGAGATCTGTTTCGAGGTTTGCCCCACTGAGCTGTAGCCTCCTTCCGGACCACTTCTACATTCCCCCACCCCCGGCACCCAGGGTGTGGCACACAAAGAGGCACAATCCGCACTTGAGGGTGAGTGGTGATGTCCTCACAGGGAACTGGCCCGAACAAGGAGCAGTGCAAGGTCAGAGTGCACCTTGGGATATCCACTCCTTACTCTGCCCCTACGCAGGTGGGTGTTTGCCCTGCTTCCCAGGGATGGAGGTCTCCCAGCTGCTCACTCACCCCATCATGGCCCTGGGACAGGGCTGCGCGGCATGCCTCTGACTCCTGGATCAGGGGCTCTGTGGCCAGCAGTTGCTGCACGCAGGGCCTGGGCACAGCATCCAGGTGCACCAGGCTGAGCAGCTCAGGCAGGTGGGTGGCCCGGGCCTGCGGGTCATGGCGCACCCAGCGCAGCAGGGCCTCAAGCCGGCTTTGCTCTGGCTGCACCTGCAGCAGGTCGCTGGCCAGACAAGTGGCCAGCCGGTCTCGGGGAAGCTGAAGGAACTCATCCTCATGTGCCACAGCCTCAAAGTTCTCTCGCAGGAAGGCCCAGGCTTTGGCAGCCACGCCCAGCAGCCCTTGCTGCTCCCCAAACTCACAGATGCCCAGGCAGTTGGCAGCATCCAGCTGCTGCTGCAGGTAGCGGCCACAGACCTTCTGCACGGAGGGGAAGTGCAGGCGTGCAGCTGTGCGTGTCAGCGCCTCCACGTTGCCCTGCGTGATGGTCAGCCGGCCTGTGTACACGAAGTCCACCAGTTGCCCCACCACAGCTGGCTCCACGTCCCGCAGCTCCACGCGCGCAGAGAAGCTCTCGGCGAAGTCACCTGCAAACATGGCGTGGAAGTAGGGGCTGCTGAGGGCCAGGAGGCCACGGTGGCATGGCAGTTCCCGGCCACCCACCAGCAGCGTCACATCCGCCAGCTTAGGCTGAGAGCGCAGCCGCTGCAGGCCCTCCAGCATGTCCTGGGCGTGTGAGGGCAGGTGGAAATCCAGGTCGTCCACGTTCCGCACCATGATGCTGTGCCCACTCAAGGGAAGAGGTGCCTGGAGCCACCTGAGCTCCTAGGAGAGAAGAGAGCAGGGTCAGAAAAGGGGGGACGGTCTCATTCACCTGAGCAACCCATCCAGTCAGTCGATCAGCCCTTTCATCCCTTGATAAACACAGGCTGAGCACGGACCATGTGCCAATCACTTTACCCACCATCTGCCTCAAGCCACCCCTGGAACCCCGCAAGGTAGGGCAGGTGGCATTCTCATTTGCAGTGAGGAAATTGAGGTTCAGATAGGGTGGGAGACCTCCCCATGGCCAGGCATTCAGGGCAGGACAGGCTGGCAGGAGAACCCATGCCCTGGCCTCTTCTACAACCCTGGGCTACACTGAGCCCACCCCCTAGGGGCCCTGGAGGCACCCAAACTCCCAGGAGGCATCCTCTGTCCCTCCCACGTTGCCAGGGAGGCCATTCGGGGGCCGCAGCAACTCCCATTCCGGTGGTGCTCCCAGGTGCCAGGCCACATGCCAAGCATGCAGAGAAGCTCTCAGCAAAATAACCCGTGCATTTACCACTCAGCCCCACAGCAGTCCTGGAGGGTGGGTGTAATCATTGCCCCTTTTACAGCTGGGGAGACTGAGGCACAGAAGGTTTGAGTCACTTGCCCAAGATCACACAGCTAGGAAGTGGTGGAGCTGGAGTTGGAACTCAGAGCTCCGCTTAGGGGCCCAGGCTAAACACTGCAGTCCACGTGGCCTGGTGGAGGCTGCTAAACAGAAATGGCCAACCAAAGGCAGGCAGTGTTCTGGAGGGTTTTGCAACACCACGCTCACATGGCTGAAGTCAGCAAGGCCGCTTCCAGGCTCATGTCATTATGTGCATGTGGCTTATGTCCTTCTGGTATCGCAACCTAAGACAACCATCCCTAGGAGAGATCAAGTCTGTGCACAAGCCTTCATCTTGGTCACCCCACGGCGAAAGGCTGCGCGGTGGAGAGGTCGTTCGCCCGCTAGGGGGCGCCTCGCAGAGCCGTCCTGGGCAGGATTGGTGGCTGCGCGTCCACGGGGACAAAATGCTTGGGAACGCCAGCGGCATGGAAATGACAAAGCTCAGCTGGAGAACCAGGAGGCCAAGGGCCTGGCCGGGACAGCCACAGTGCAGGTGCAGGTAGTGGGAGCTGGGGCACCCCAGCCTCCCGACCCCGGTGTTGCCTCTGTACCCCAAATCAGGGAAGCCCCTGGGAGTGCGCCGGGCCTTGCCGAACAGCCCGGCTCTTGCACACAGGGAGTCTCAGGTGGCCGGCAGCCCCACGCCCCAGCAGCCTGGCCAGTACACAACGTACCCACTCAACACTGCATGCATGGGGTCCTGCCTGGCCCCCCTCAAGGAGGTGCTGGAGCTGGTGAAGGCAGCTCTGCCCTCCCTGGGCCTTGGGTAGATGAGCTGGGGCCTGAGTAGGCGACAGGGCTGTCCCTGGGCCACCGCCTGCAGGCCTAGCATTCCTGTCATTGTTGTGCAGTCTTGGGCCAGCTGCTGCCCTGGCCAAGGCCGGCAGGTGTGAGTGCCCCCACTTTCCCTGGGAGCTCACAGGAGCCTGCTGACAGCCCTGAGTCCCTGCATGGGCCTGGGGCTTCCTGAGGGTCTCAGTGCCTCACCCTAGTTCCTGCCCAGCCCCGGAGTGAGGAAGCAGAGCGGGCAGGACAGCAAATGGCCTGAGCCCAGCCACGCTGGCGACTGTGGCCAAGTGGTCCTGGCTGCCATGGAGGGGTGGCCCAGCCTCCCCCTCCCATTTCTCCAGCCGGGACAGAGGGAAACCTGTCTCCTGAGCCCTCACCCTGAGGAGCCTGGCTTGGCTGCTGGCAGGGCTAGGGAGTGTCTCCAAAGCACCCCGCTGTGATCCTGGCCTCCTGGGCCTAACCCACCCTCCCTACTGCTCCCTGCTGAGTTCCCCCCGCCCTCTCTGCTGTGCCCTGTTCCACAGACCCCTGGATCCTACCTCTCAGCCCGGACCTTGAAGCTGAGAACACAGACCCGAGAGCAGGACTGCCCAGCCGGCAGCCAGGGGACACGGAGGCCTGCAGGGCGGGGCAGGGCTGGGCTGGTGGCCACGTGGGGACAGAAGGGTATTTTTAGCCTCTGTCTGCAGGGCAGGGGGAGGGTTAGGCAGTGAGGGCTGGGCTGTGGGGGAAAGAGCGAGATACCGGCTCCTCGGCTCCTCGGTGACTGTCAGCTCAGAAAACCCATTGAGGCCTCTGAGGGACCCGTGACCTCAGACAGACTTCAGGAAGGGCTCCAGGGCAAGGACAGGTGGAAGCTGTGGCGGCTGGGCTGGCTGGTGGGGGCAGGGTGCAGCTTCCCCACCTGTTTCCTCATCTGCAAGGTGGGAACAGTGGAGCCCGTGGTGGGGGACCGGGGTCCCAGAGAGCCTCAGCCCAGGGCCAGGATGCCGACAGGTGCTGCCTTCACTGCTGATGCCGACGGCGCCTGTGTGTCCTCTTGCTGTTTTGTCACAAGGGAAAATGCGATTATCCTGAATAGGCGCACTTTGGCCCGCAGAGGCTTTCCAAGCTTGGGGTCCATGGGGGTGGTGCAGACACTTTGCCCAGAGAGGGGAGGAGGCACCCTCAGATTAGGGGAGATCCTGGGGCTCCTTCCCCTGCTACCCCATGGCCTTGGCCTTGAGGCTGCCCAGGACAGCTAAGAAACCGGGTCATCTTAAAATACATCCGCAGGCTCCCAGCCTCCCAGCCTCCCGTCCAGCACTTGGTTTGTGGTGGTCGCAGGGGGCGTGCCTCACACTTGGGGGACCTGGCTCAGAACCGCAGGCCCTGACCAAGGTCAGGTGGGTTGAGTTGGGGAATGAGGGGCCACGGGACACAGTGGTCAGAGCAGAGCTTCATGGCTGAGGGGCTTCAGGTGCACAGGAGAGAAGCCCTCAGCCCTCTACCCACCAGCCACGTGGCCTAACCAGTATGACCATTTCCAGCTGTGCTGCGACCCGGAGGAGCTGGAGACCTGGAGGGGCTGAGGCTGCAGCCTCTTGACACTGCTAGGAATTGTCTTAAAGCTCTTACACACCAGAGAGACCCAGGTGGCCCCCAGGGAGACAAAACCGTACTCTTGGGAGAGTTAGGGAATTTCTCAAGGATGTTGAGGTGCCTGCCGTGACCTCTGGGGTCCTGGACACAGGGCATGTGTCCTGTGAGCGTAGCAGCTGGTCTTGCTACCCGCTGAGGACTTGGTTGTGGCCTGGAAGCCACAGTCCCTGCTCCTGAGATGCATGCAGCCCATGGAGCAGAAGGTCACCGCAGAAATTACTGTCAGGTCTTCCAGGTGCTCCCAGTGTTACCTTCCAGACAGGTTCCCTGAGTCCATGCCTCCTCTACAGCTCAGCCTGGCCCCCGCTCCTGTTCTTTCTCCTGCTCCTGTCACATACTGACCCGGAACTTTGCCCCTGGCCTTGGACATCAGCCTCACGTTGGGGGGTGGGGGCTGGAGGACCCCAACTCTCGCTGTGTCCAGGACCACCATGGGACAGGTGCTGGAGTGTCGGGTTTCCCTGCTGTCCCCCCTGTATGCAGACTGGACAGGCAGGATTAATGCAGTCCCAGCTGGGGCTGGAGGAAATGAGGACAGGGGTTCTGATGACAGGCTGCTGTCACGGGGAGCTGGCTCTGCTCGGGGAACAGCCCTGCTTGCCAAGTGTGGAGTCCTCACAGCCACCGTCGTGGGGCCCAGAGCCCCAGCACCTCAGATGACAGGTCAGTTTGGGAAACTCAACACCGGGGGCGCAAAACGGATCCTCATCGACAGATTGCTGCCGAGTGGTGCAGCTTTTAAAAATACACTGCTAGTTTCTTTATGAGGATAAAAATAACATAAGTTCCTTTTGGAAAACAGAAAAATAAAAAGCAGAAAATGTCACCAGTAAAAGACCATTTGCCATTAATATGCTCCCAGCTCTTTCCTGTTGTCAAAATGAGCATGCCTGCGTGCGGGTCAGTGCCCTTTCCCCATATGGGGTTATATCGTGGGTGTTTCTGAAGTGATCAGCACTTGAAGATAAAATTTTTAGTCTCGGCTGGGGCGCAGTAATCCTAGCACTTTGGGAGGCTGAGGCGCAGTAATCCTAGCACTTTGGGAGGCTGAGGCGCATGGACCACCTGAGGTCAGGAGTTCAAGACCAGCCCAGCCAACATAGTGAAACCCCCATCTCTAGGAAAAACACAAAACTAGCCAGGTACACGCCTATAGTTTCAGCTACTCGGGAGGCTGAGACAGGAAAATCGCTTGAACCCAGGAGCCAGAG
This sequence comes from Cheracebus regulus, assembly GCA_963574635.1. Lineage (NCBI taxonomy): Eukaryota > Metazoa > Chordata > Mammalia > Primates > Pitheciidae > Cheracebus > Cheracebus regulus. The sequence continues at coordinate 41,883 of CAUYQU010098349.1, read as the reverse complement.
GTTGCAGTGAGCCAAGATCACACCACTGCACTCCAGCCTGGGTGATAGAGCAAGACTCCGACTCAAAAAAAAAAAAAAAAAGCGATTTTCAATTTCATCTCAATAGGATGACATCACACTTTATGAAGTTGGGAGTCATAGCTGGTCACTCCTCCTGTTCATGGACGTTCAAGCTGTTTTCCACTTGGGACTATTATAATGAAGGTGGGGTCACCTGTGTGAATTATTCCTTCAGAATAGATTCTGAGCATGAAATCGCCAAGTTAAAATGTGTGAGGCCAGGCGCGGTAGCTCATGCCTGTAATCCTAGCACTTTGGGAGGCCAAGGCAGGTGGATCACTTGAGGTCAAAAGTTAAGAGACCAGCCTGGCCAACATGGTAAAACTCTGTCTCTACTAACAATACAAAAATTAGCTGGCCGTGGTGGTGTATCCCTGTAATCTCAGCTACTCGGGAGGCTGAGGCGGGAGAATCGCTTGAACCCGGGAAGTGGAGGTTGCCGTGAGCTGAGATCACGTCACTGCACTCCAGCCCGGGTGACAGAGCAAGACTCCATCTCCAAAAAGAAAAAGAAAAACAAGTGTGAGTGCCCCTCTGCTGGGCCTGGGGCCTTCCAGCTGTGAGGATGGCCCACTCCGCACGTCAGTCTGCCCACCCCTCGGGTGCTTACAGCCCTGCACAGCACCTCTCACTCCAGCCGGGGTGATCTGGGGCCTGGGTTCCATCAGGCAGTCCTTGTTTCCCCTTTCCCCAGCGTTCTCAGCACGTCGGACGGTGCCTCCTTCCCTGCGAACCTGCTGCGGTGCCGCTGTGTGTTCGCTGTTCACATTTCTTTTTTCTTGGGTCCAAACCACCTTGTTTGATGGCATCTGGCTCTGTAATGATGACATCTTCGGATCTGACATGGAAGACCCTCGTTGCTCTATTTACATGTTTTTGTGTGCCGCATTAGTGATCTCACGCCGCATAAGGAACTGCCCTAAAATCCAAGGTCCTAGAACCGCGCACACGCGTAGTCTCAGCGTCTCCTCGGGAGCGCGTGCGTGCGGCCTCCTCTCTCAGCGCCTCCTCGGGAGCGCGTGCGTGCGGTGGCTCGACCTCAGGATGTCTCAGAAGGGTCCCACGAAGTGCTGAGTCCAACTGCAGTCATTGGAAGTGGGGCGTGAGGCAGGAAGGGTTTGCGGGCTGTGGGCTGGAGAACCGGTTTCCCCCACAGGTTCCTCTGTAGAGCCGCTCCCAACGTGGCGGCTGCTTCCCTGAAACCAGGCCAGCAACGGAGATGAAGGCCTGTGGCGTCTTTTGCTGTCCACTCAGAAGGGGTGTCTGCAGCTTCATCCTATTCTGGGGTACCCTGGGTGGAACAGGGCTGCATGCTATGGCCGCCCAGAGGCAGGGGTTGCTGGGGGCCTTCGTGCAGGCTGGCCTCCATGGCAGCTTCGTTCATTTCTTCTTTTAAATGGCCTTCAGAGATTAAATTTTTAATAAGAGCTGGGCTTTGCATTAAGCCGGTGCACCGACATGCAGGGAGCCCGCCCCTCTGCACACGGAGCCAGCCGCGGGGAGAAGCTGGGGTTCCCACACTGCCCTTGGCGAGGGCCGCTGTTTCTCCACATCTCCATCCTGCCCTCATCTATGGGCTGGGGACACAGGGCTCCCTTTCTCCCGGATGTTTTTGACTCATCGGGAAGCTCCTGGGCTTTGCGCCTTTGCTTCGCATGTGGCCGCCTGGCTGATGTCTGCGCCGCCACGGTGCTTCGGGTGCGGTCTCTGGTCCTCAGTGAGTTATCAATTGGACAACAGATTTATAGGCACCAAACGTGCCCTACAGCTGAGTGTGGCATTGAAGGGGCCAGCGCCTGCCTGCTCCGGGGACACATGCTCCCCACAGGTAGCTGCTGCTGGGCATCAGGATCACTGGGAATGTCTTAAAACCCCAGCTTTCCAGACCCACCTAAATGATGCAGAAGGTCATTTGGGGGCACTCTGGAGCACCCCAGCAGCACTCCAGGGACCCAGCCTGGATCCGAGCCACACCTCACCCCTCACCTGACAGCCCACCCCAGGCCTTCCTGGGACCCCTGATGTGTGTGCCCACTGCTGGCCTTGACCCAGCTCCTCAGCTGGGAAACAGGCCCAGAGGTTGTGGAGTACTTGTCCAAGATCACAGCTAGTGGGCAGGGATACCTGGAGCCAAGAGGGCCAGCTCCCTGCCCAGTGCTCTCTCTTGAGCACCCTTGGCCAGGGGTCACCTGAGGCCTGCTGCCCCCACCTCCAGCCCCCTCCTCTGTCAGGGCACTCAGAACAACATCCCAGCGAAGGGTGCCAGAGGGGACTCCAGGAGACACCGGAATACCCAAACCTGACACCCCCAGCCAAGGGCTCTCCCTAGACCCACCTGCTGCCCCATGCCCTCTGCCAGCCCCGGGCAGTGGCTGCACTGTGTGGAGCTGCCCTCATCTGTCTCCACTGGGTGCGTGTTGTGGCCCAGAGCCAGGCCCCCACTGACTTGAGAAGCGGTGTTCAGGAAGCTCCTGGCTGTTCCCAGCACGCTGCTCATTACAGACAACTCCGAAACACCTGTAATCTCAGCACTCTGAGAGGCAGAGGTGGGCAGATTTCTCGAACCCAGCAGTTCAAGACCAGCCTGGGCAACATGGCAAGAGCTGGACCTTACAAAAAATACAAAAAAATTAGCCGGGCATGGTGGCTGATGCCTGTAGTTCCAGCTACTCAGGAGATTGAGGTGGGAGGATCGCTTGGGCCCAGGAGGCAGAAGTTGCAGTGAGCCCAGGTTATTGCACTGCTGCATTCCAGCCTGGGCAACAGAGCTAGATTCTATGAAACAAAGAAAAGAAAGGAAAAAAGGAAAGGAAGAAAGAAAGAAAGGGAGGGAGGGAGGGAGAAGAAACAAAAAGAGAGGCAGAGAAAGAAAAAAGGAAGGAAAGAAAGGAAGAAAAAGAGAAAGGGAAGAAAGAGAAGGAACTCTGAAATGCCGGCTGCACGCTGGTGAGTGTCTGAGACGATACTGATTCCCCAGCAGAGGCCCCTCCCATGTGGAACCTCTGTCCTCCCTCACTGCAACCCCAGGAATGTGAGGTCCGCATGCGCCCCATGCTGCAGATGAGAAACCAGAGGCCAAGAGGGACCAAGAACATGGCCCTGGTGTTTCAGCAGAGCTGACATGAGGGCTCGGGTCTTGGTACCGGGCTCTCTGAGGGCACAGGCGGCTCTCAGGGGTGGGTGAACAAGCACAAGACGGGTGGGCTAGGAACGGGAATCTTTATTTAGCAAACACATGTTCGGCTGCAGCTCTGCGGCAGGGTCCTCAGCAGTGGAGGAAGCCGGAGGGGGCCGGCTCCAGAGCAGGCCCTGAGGGAAAAGCCACTGGCCTGGGGTTGGGCCAGTGCTATTTCCCTTCCCGGCCCTGTTCGCCCCGATGGCCAATACCACCCCTCTCAATTTTACATCTTCTTGAGCGTCCTCCCCGTGGGCCCCTCAGCCGTAAGAGTCTCTATTCCATCCACCAGCTTGCCGGCTGCCCTCCATGCTCTGCCCGGACAATCCCCTGGGAGCGAGGTGGGGACCCTGACAAGCTTGTCCCTGACTGCACCCTCCTCTGTCCCAGGGAACCTGAAGCCTCCCCTCCCTGCCCCTGCCTGCTGGGCCGTCTCACACCTGCAGAGCCCTGCCCCCAGAGTCCCTGTGGCCTTGGGCCCAGCCCTCGTCAGCCCGAGCCTCAGTGATGATCCATCCTCCTGGCTGCCATGAGGAGCTGGGAACAAGCCACACTCCATGCCAACCATGCCCAGCACCCGTTAAGGGATACTCTGCAGCACCCAGAGCCCCCAAGGGTGGAATCCATTTCCCTGTGTCCCTCCCTCCAGCACCCAGGCCCCTGTGGAGGAGAGGTGTGCTGTGGGTGACACCCAAGTGCCCTCACAAAGTAGCCACACTCCACCGAGGTCTGGTTGGTGGCCACCCCTGGCGGCATTCTCCTCTGTTGCAGCAGCCTTTGAGAGTGGGCGCCAGCCGCCCTGCTCAGAGGCCTCCTGACCACTGCTACTCCCAGGCCCCTGCTCTCTGGCCTTGTGGGGGCCCACGACCAGGCCAGGGCAGTCAGCTGGAGGACAGGGTCCCCATGGGGAGCCTTCCTTTGAGGGAGCTGGGCCTCTGGAGCACCTTGTGGGTAGGGCACTGCCTTGGTGGGCGTAGGTGTGTGACCAGCAGGGATGGTCTGGCAAGAAGGCCTCCTGCCCATGGAATCTGTCTGTGGGAGGTGAAGGGGTGTGACCTAAGGTCAGCAGGAGAAATGGGCAGGACTAGGGTCTGGGCCTACCTCAGGCTCCTGTGGAAGGTAGATGTGGCTGAGGCCACCAGCACCAAACTGAGGGACAGGACAGCCAGGTAACTGGTGGCACTGGGGAAGGACAAGTGGGAAACAGACAGCATCCCAGGTCCTGGGGGCTGGCCCAAAGAGGTGCCCTGGGCTGGGGTGGCCTGTCACCTAAGTTCAGGGCCTACCAAGGGGCTTCCTGGAGGCAGTGGTGAGAAGGAGTCTGAGTCCCAGCTTGGAGGAGAAGCAGGCGACAGAAGAGTCCCGCAGCCTGTGATAACCGGCAGGACTGGAGACTGCTGTGCACACACCGAGCATCCAGCAGTTTTGCCTAGCTCACCCAGCCACCAAGGGAGTAAGCAAGGAAAAGAAAAGAGAAACCCCAAGTCACCCCCAAACCACGTTCTGAAAAGCAGGCTGCCAGCTGGGTCACTCTCCAAAGTTGAACATCTCAGCTTCCTTCTCCTTCCAGAAGGCAAAGCTCCGGTCGATGTAGCCGCAGATGTCCTCGCTGTTGAAGCTGCCCCGCTGGAAGCGGGTCCCCAGCTGCTGTAATGTGGGCTTGGGGCCGCTGCAGGGGATGGCAGCGTGCGGCAGGGGCCCAAGCGATGTCAGTCCTGACTTGCGGCCAGGCTCTGAGTCCCAGGCGGGACCCTGGCTGGAGCCGAAGAAGCGGGCTTTGATGTCCTCGAAGCCATCAGTCCAGGCCCGGCGGCCAGCGGCCACCTCATCGGTCACGGCCTTGTGGAAGGTGCGCACAGCCTCCCAGCCGTGGGTGCCCAGGTGCTCGAAGACTTCGAAGCAGAGCAGGTGGCGCGCCTTGCGCTCCTCAGCTGGCAGGTCGCATTCCAGGAGCTGGAAGTAACCCAGCATGAAGAGGTCCAGTGAGAGGCTGCTGTAGGGCACGGGAGCCCCCTCCACGTGGGGCAGGAACTGCTCGGGGGACAGGGCCCCACGGGGTTGCCGGCTCAGTCGCCGCAGCTGCCGGGCAGGCACGTGAGCCATGATGGCCTTCCAGTGGCCCAGCAGGTGGGTGATGGTGCTGCGCTGCTGCCACAGGTGGCCCAGCCGGGGGCCCTGGCTGGGCGGAGAGGGTGGCCCAGGGCTCCTGGTGGCCTCCCGGCCCTGAGACCCTGTGTGGCGGGCTTCTAGGGTCCTGCAGGCCACCGTCTTGAGGGCCGGCGTGTAGGCCGACCTTCTCCAGTGGCTGAGGAAGAGCATGACGATGCGCTCCTTGCGCAGGCTAGCCGGGTCCTGGCCGGCTGCGGTGCCCGCCTCAGATGGCACCTCCTCGCAGCTGATGCTGGAGTCACTGGCCTCTGTGTCGCCAGGCCTGGGCTGCCCCAAAGCTGGGACACTGCGGGGCTTAGGCAGGGCTTTCCAGCAGCCACTCAGGCACTGCCTGGGCTGGGCTCCAGGCTCGCAGGGGCCAGGGTTGAAGCCACAGAGTGGGCTGGAGGCCGACTCGAAGTTGCCCCGCAGCGTCCGCACAGACACCCCCCACTCCTGGATCTGGCGCTGGGCCTCGCTCCAAGTGGGGCTGGCTGAGGCCTCCCTGCAGGTGTCCTGCAGGGGCCAGATGGCTGGCTTCTCATCCTCCTGCACTAGACCGTGCACGCCCTTCAACAGCAGGGACAGGCTGCGCACCAGGCGGGAGATGTGGCTGCACCAGAAGGGCAGGGGCTGTCCCCCGGGGGCCACCTCTGAGGCCTCCGCAGAGCACGCGGCCTCAGCCGTCAAGGTGGGGGCCTCCTCGGCCTCCAGTCCGGGTGCCTGGGGCAGGAAGTGGCTGTTGACCGTGATGCTGACCAGGGGCTCGGGAAGCAGGGCCTGCAGCTCAGCCGCCAGCCGGCCCAGCTCACTCTCATACTCCTGACAGCGGCGCCGAAGCTGCAGGTCCGCGATCTGCTTCTCCAGGTACACCAGGTCGTCCTCGGTCAGTAGCTCCCCAAAGGGGCCCAGGATGGCCTGGTGGGTCTGCGAGTACCTCCAGGACGCCTGCTCCACAGGGCTGGAGCTGCCACCGTCATCCTGGGCACAGGAAGGGCAGGGTGAGCAGGGCCAGGGCTGCTGGACACCAGCTCCCGGGGTGGCCGGCCCTAGTCCAGAGCTGGAGGCTCAGGGAAGGCTGGTTTCCTCTCAAAGGGTGGAGGTGCCCCTGCCCTGCCTCCTCTGCACTCTTCCTAATCTCCCCACATCTGCTCCAGGTTTCATGATCAGGGCCCTCCCAGCCCCTTCCGACCAAACGTGGAGCTTTCTGTGTTTGGACAGCAGCCCTAGGGGAAGGGAGCTCAGCCACTCTACTCTGCACCCCTGCCACCCCATCCATCCCTGCCACCCAATAAGCATCTGCTGTCCCACGCTGTGGCCACCCCGAGGGCCCAACAGGGACTCCCATCATTTGCCAGGCTGTGCCCAAGCCCATATCTTGAGCCCCTTAGCCTGCCCACCCGCCATCAGCCCCCTCGCCTGCCATCAGTCCACCCACCCGCCATCAGACCACCCACCCTGCCATCAGCACCCCCCGCCTGCCATCAGTCCACCCTGCCTGCCATCAGTCCACTCACCCATCATCAGTCCCCCCACCGCCCACCATCAGTCCACCCACCCACCATCAGCCTGACCACCTGCCAGCAGCCCGCCCAGCCTCCAAGTCCCTGAGTTCTCAGCGTCTCTGCAGAGCCTCTGGTCTTGCCCCAAGGTAAGACTTCAAGGGTCTCCCCAGCTAGGGCAGACCCTCCGACCTGCTCAGCTCCAGTCTTGCTCTGCTTTGAACCCTGCAGCCCTCAGGCCCTGTGGCTCCCAGTCCAACAAGCAAGGACAGGCTGGGCCCTCAGACAGCGCTGTCCCACAGTCCTGTGATGACAGAGATGGGCTGTATTCCAGCAGCCCGGAGCCACCTGTGGCTATAGAAACGACAGGCTGCTGGTGCGACAGAGGGGTGGGACTTTTACTTTCCTTACATTTTAATTAATGTAAATGGCCCCAAAAGGCTACATGCATAGCGCTAGACCAGGGGGTGCAGAACTCACTGTCCTGACAAAATCGTAGACCTCTGAGGGTACAATTCCTGAACTGTCTGCACAGCAGCCAGCGAGCCTGTTAAATCCAAACCATAGTCCTTCTCTGCTCAGATTCTCAGTGGCTCCTCACAGCCTCACAGAGGTGCAGTCATACCAGCCAGGTTCCTCTCCAACATCAGGCACCCACTCCTCGCCTGGGTGCCCCCTCCTGCTCTACCCTAGGTCAGCCAGGCCTCAGGACGTCGCACTGGCTGTTCCCTCTGCCTAGGCGGTGCTTGCCCCAAATTCCCACAGGGCTCCCCCTCTCTTCCTTCTGGCCCCTGCTCAAGGCTACGTCTCCGGAGGGGCCCTCTAAGCACCCCTATATCATAGCCCCCCAAATGCTTTGCTTTCTCCACAGCAGTGGGAATCACCCACACACCTGCCAGCACCTGCCATGAACCACCATCTTCCTTGCTAGATGCTGCGCCGGGAGGGCAGGGCGTGCCCTTCACTGCCTAGAACAGCGCTTGGCACAGGCAGGCATGTGCCACAAATCTGCCAAGTGGCCAAGTGGAAGGCTGCGTGGGACCCGTGCCTCCAGAGCAGGGGAAGGGGCTTTGCTCAGAGTCCTCTGGTCTGGTTCATTTCATCCTCCGGTGGGAGCAACAGCTGAGGCCACAGAGGAGAGGGGCCCCTGCGTCTTGGATTCAGGTCTGGGCTCCGGGCACCCTGACTTCCACTTCCACCTGCCTGGAAAAGGCCTCGCCCCGCCCCACCCCTTCCCAGGGCCTACCTGGGCCTCTGCGGCGCTCTCTGCGCCCAGGCGTGCCTGCAGCTTCCGCACCATGACCTGCCGCTTCCACTCGGGGATGGGCTGGCCGCGCTCATCCCGTGTGGGCACCAGCCCGTCGATGTCGCCTGAGGGTAGCCGGCCCAGCTGCAGTGAGGCCAGGCCATCTGGGGCATCCCCCGCCAGCGCTGTCTCTGTCCCCTGTGCAGACGGGGGTGGGTCACACGGGCCCAGAGGGGACCCAGACCCCAAGTGGCGGGAAGATCTGAGACAGCATGGAGGGTTGGCTCAGCCCAGGGAATGCTAACAGGGCACTCTGAGAGGAGGGACAGTGGGGGCCATGGACAGCACCCCACCTCCTCATCTCCAGCTTAAGAGTGAGGCCTCCAAGGGCAGGGACCCGAGGTGGGGGCAGGGGCAAGGTGTGTGTGAGGGGATTGTTGGCAGAGAAATGAAACCAGAGACCCCTCTTGCCTCCGATACAAGGCCAGCAGATACTGCGTGTCCCTGGGCAAACTCGCTCTGGGCACAGCTATATAAAGTCTGGCAGCCAGTCCTGTGGTACAGCCCTTCACCATAGAGCCTTCAGTGTGCTGGGCACACGCCAGCTCTCCAGGAGGGGCAGTGCCACGCAGCACTGCCTGGACTCCCACCGAACATCTGTGGTTGAGAATCCACAGGAGTCTCTCAGGGAAAGGCTGGGCTGGGTTTCTAAGGGCCTGGTACCCAGGAAAGGGTGGGGAGGGGCGCAGGACCCTTCTGCTGGTTCAGGCTGGGTGAAGCCTTGAGGAGGAGGACAGTGGCGGTGGGCCCCTGCCCGTGGATGGCTGCTTTGATCTCCGCACTCCAAGTGGCCACAGAGCACCCCTGAGCTCAGAGGTCGGGGAGAGGGGCTCGGGCCACTGCAGCCCTCTGGGATGACAGAGCAGGGTCCCCACGTTTCTGTGGTGGGGGGACAGCTGCCATCGCCCTAACTCTCCCATCTCCTGAGAACTCAGGGTAAGAGCAGCGGAGTGACGCAGGCAGCCTGGCATCCACCCTTCAGGGAAAGGCCTGGCTATGCTGGGGGGCTTCCCTGGGCCCCCCAAGGAGATGGGGATGGAGGCTGGCTGGGGGCCCTGGGAGACGGACGCAGGGGTGGGGGATGCACCGCGGAGTGGGTCGTGGCATTGGTGGTGATCCTCGGAGGGGCTGGGCTGCTCATCTGCTCTCTGGGAAGAGGCTGGTCAGGATGGCCAGGCCAGGTGGGGCTGAGGGACGCAGCTGCTGAGAAGAAGAGGGTGTTGCAGAAAGGGCAAGGGCTGGGGAGCAGAGACGCAGAGCATTGGGGATCCAGGCCTGGGGGCAGAGCTAGCCTCCTGAACCAGCTGAGACTCCAGCCCACCCTGCGTCAGAAGGCCTCAGGGGCTTCACTGGAGTCACTGGGTCCAGCCCCAGCCTGGTAGATGGGAGAGTCTGAGGCACACCCTTGGGCCGTCTCACAGCCCCTCATGCAGCAGGGGAGGAGCTGGGAAGGGCTTGAGGCCTGGAGGTCACGGGCTCCTAACGCAGCTCTGCAGGCCCCAGAGCTGTCCGCAATGCTCCCTGCCCTGATGCAAACACACACTTCAGTGTCAACCTTGAGTGAAGAACACATCTGCATCACAGCCAGGCAGACACACACCGATACAATCACACACACACACACACAGTCACAAACATAATCACACAGTCACAAACACAATCACACACACAATCACACACACACACACAGACACAATCACATATACACAGTCCCACACAGGAACAATCACAGACACATACACCGTCCCACACAGACATAATCACACATACACACACAGACACAATCGCACACAGACACACACAATCACACAATCACACAGAGGCATAATCACACAGATACAAACACAGACACAATCACAGAAACACACACAGAACAGACAATCACACAGATACAATAACACACATACAGACACAATCATATACAGATACAGACACAATTCATAAAACATACACACAGACACAATAACACACACAGACCCAATCACACACAGACACATGTAGACACAATCATGGACATAGAGACACAATCATATACACAGAAACAACCACACACAGATACAGTTGCACACAATCACACAGAAACACAGAACACAGACACACACAATCACTAACACAGACACAATCACACACAGACACAATCACATAGAAACACAGACACAGAACAGATCCACACAACCCTGCATGTGAGCACAGGGCCGCGGCTGGGCCTGTGTTGGGAGCTCGCCCTCACTACCTGTGGCACTGCTGATGTTTTTGTGCCGTTCCATTCCATTCCATTCCAGTCAGCGCTGGTCACATTCCCCTAATGGTGGTGGCCCACAGTATGAGGACCATCCCCTGCCCGACTAGCCCGTGCATGCGAGGCATGCTGGGATCTCAGGAAAGCAGCCCATCCGCAAGGGGCCTGGGCCCAACCAGCTGGTCTGTCCGCTTTTACCACTGGACAAGTTGCTGTGACTCTAAGTGTCCACCACGGAAAATGCTAATCCTCACCTTTACAAAGCAACAAAGACAGTTAAGGAAACCCAGAAGCAACTGGGAAGGGAGGGTGACCTGGTGCCCGGCTCCCTGCAGACTTCCCCACTGATCCAGGACCTCAGAGGGGAGGCCAGTGGCACCCACTCCCAGGCCCCTGTCCCGGCTGGCCCACCTGGGGCTGTGCACTCACGGGTGGGGTTCCTAGGCCCCAGGCCTCCTCTTCCTCCATCCTCTAGGGGGTGCCTCGTGGCCAACAGTGGAGGTGGGGGGAACGGCGGTGGTGGCGGCGTCATCAGCAGGGGCACCTGTGGGTGGATGGACTTGGTCAGTGGGGGGCCCCTGTGGGCTCTTCCCTGCTCACCTAGACAGGGGCAGGGGCACCCAGCGGGCAAGCCTTGGGGAGCCTGTGCATCTGCGAAGGGTTGGGACAGGTTAGGAGGTGGCAGGAGAGGGTCAGGTTTTCGATCAAGGTTCTGTCCCAGAGTCATCTCCTGCCTAAGTGCTATCACTTACTGGCACCCCACCTTGGTTCCCCACCTGCTGTCACCTCTATTGGGTGGGCCACCCCGATCTCCAAGCTCAGCTTTCAGGCTCCCTCTGTAGGCAGCTGAGCTCTGGGGCTCCAGGCACTGGGTTATGAGCTGGTTTCCAGCTATGCTCAGTGCCCTGTGGCCTCATGAAGATGCGTGCACATGTATGCACACACTTGTGTCCACTTGCCCTCCTGCACACACACGCGTGTCCACAATCCCGCACAACGTGTTCACACACCTGTACACACTCCTGCACACACGAGTGTCCACTCTCCCTCCTGCACACACACGTGTTCACACTCCTGCACACACACTTGTCCACTCTCCTGCACACACATGTTCACACTCCTGCAAACACACACGTGTCCACTTTCTCCACACACGCGTGTCCACTCTCCTGCACACCCCCTACCCAATTCCTTTGCTGTGGTCCGCCTGGAACTTCAGCCCTGACACAGGGCCCATCAGTGTCTTGAGGGTGGATGGCCCTGTGAGCGTCCTGGTGAGGAGAGGGGAGGGCAGTGGACTAGGATGAGGGTCCCCAATGTGCCCATCAGCCGAGGGCATGGGCAGCCCTTGTCCCCAGCCAGCAGGGCCGCATCTCGCAGTCCCTGTGGGCACCTCCCCAACCCTGCCCTACAGTGGGCATTGGAAGCCAGATGTGGCTGTCAGGGATCCCACATCAGTGCTAGTGAGAGCCCTGGGCAGAGCAGAGGACTCCAAACGGCCACGATTCCAGACTTGTGGCCTGGGCCCAGGGCCTGTTGTACGAGTAGAAGGGACCCGTGCTGCAGCTTGCTCAACCACATGGCCGTCTCTGCCTTCAAATTCGTTCCGTTTTCCGAGCGCAGGGCCCTCATTTTCATGCTGCACTGGGGTTGTAGTGCGGTGAAGCTGGTCCTGCCTGAGCGAACCTGCAACCTCCCCAAGCCTCCCTTCCTCATGGATAAGGTGGGTGCAAGGACGCTGGGTGGCCCCTCAGCCAAGGGGCCACAGGGGAGGAAACACAGCCTGAAAGCCCGTCTGCCTGGCCCCCACGCACCTCACTCCTTCCAGGAATCTGTGTCCACAGCCCAGGAACCCTGTGCACGATCAGCTGGGGAGCAACTGCGCGGCCCCCAGCCCTAGAGGCCCTCAGAAGCGAACTGCAGAGTGCAGGGAATGCAGCCGTCCGGGGATGCCAGGGGCTGCTGAGGCTGCCGCCCCCAGGAGTGGGAGGTGCCACATGAATATTTGAAGGCCCAGGTGTCTGGTGGCAGGGCGGGCTTGGGCTGGGTGGCAGGATCCCTTACCACGGCACTGTTAACTCTCCATGCCGCAGGGGCCAGGGGAGGAGACACTTGGGGAGATGGAAGGGGGAACTGAGATCCCTGGACTCCATGAGACGAGGCCACCCAGAGGAAACCCCAGTCCCACCCACAGTACAGCTCCCAGGGCACAGGTGGGGAAACCGAGGCTCAGAGAGGGCAAAGGGCTGCCCGAGAGCCAGGATGAGAGTCTCACTAGAGATGTCAGTCTTTGCTCCCACCAGTGCCCTGAACCACTGCTTCCTTGGTCACAGAGGTTGGCCTCTGGGGAAAGACCAAGAACACACAGCCTGGCTATTCCTTTCTGGGCTGCTTCTCAGGGCTGTGTGTGCAGGGATCGACAGAGGGACCAAGAGCAGGCTTGCTCTCTGCTAAGGAACAAGGTGTTCCCCAGACTCAGCAGTCCTCGGTAGAGACATCAACCAAGGTGGTTGTGCTCTGCAGTGGCACAGCTACCATCGGGACCCAACTCACACCACCTGGGCTCAGGGGCAAGGGAATGCCACAAAACATGCCATGTGCTCCCTGCCATGCTGAAGAAGGTTCTCCATCTTGGACCCAGGAGTCTGGTTTCTTCCTCCATGTTCAAGATGTAGTGAGAGGCTGGCATCACCACTTCAAGCAGGGCAGAGTCAGATACCAGATCAGACATGGCCGGAAAAGCTGGACACAGTGGTGTCACCGACAGAGGAGTGCTGAGCCCTGCCTGGAGTGGCCCCAACAGCAAGGCCAACCTAGTCCCCCCGCACCTTCCCCTGCCCAGCCAGGGACAAAGCCAGGAGCGGGATGGTGCCTCTCGCCTCCTCCCTGCCCCTGGGAGCCCTCAGCCCCTGCCCTGAGATCGAATCTGCTGTCAATGGGGAGGGGTCACCCCTGGCAGAATGAGGGGGTTGGCTGGATGGCAGCGGCTCCTTATGCTGGGGAAGACAAAAGAGGTGGAAGTTAGTCTGGGGCTGAGGGGACTATCAGACTCTGGCCCTGGCACAGCACCTGTGGCCTGGGGGACCTTAGGCCACCCCTCGAGGTCCCCGTGGCCCAGCCCTGCTCCATTCCTCACCACTGAGAAGCCCTGGGACACCACCCCCTGAGCCTCCATTTCCTCACCTGTAAACCAGGCAAGGGATTATGGAGAGCATCTGGCAGAGGCCTGCGTGACGGTGGCATTCAGACCTTGATGCTGCTGCCACCGTTGATATTAGGATGGTCTCCGAGTTTTAACAGGGAAGGCCCAGGCCGCAATGGAGCTGCCGGTGTCTGGAGGCACAGGTGTTGGGGTCCTGTCCCCTGGGGTCCTAACAGACGTGTTCTGCCCCCAATCCCAGCGTCAGACATTTGCCCTGAGGTTGGGGGTCATGTGGCCCCATGGCCCAGCCTGCTGTCCCCGTCCCTGGTTTTTGGTGAGATTGGAGCCTGGAGGAGGCTTCATGCATTATACATGGAGAGCATCATGCGAGCCAGGTCACAGGCCTGTAACGCCACCCGGCCGGAGAGAATCACGGCCTATGGATGGCTGCTGGACACCAGCTGCCATGGCTGAGATTCCATTACTGACCGGGTGGGTGCCACCCTTTCCAGGGGGAGGAGAGTGCCCAGGAAGCCTCTCACCTTCTCTGGGCCTCAGTTTCCCCATATCTAAAATAAAGACATCTTAGTGCCTTTCTGGACCCTAGCGGGAGGGAGCACATCTGTCCCAAGAGCCCACCAGAGCAGGTACTTCACCGGGTGCTCGAGGAGATCCTCCTTTACCCAAAAAACAAGGCTCTGGGCCAGGCAAGGTGGCTCACGCCTGTAATCCCAGCACTTTGGGAGGCAGAGGTGGGAGGATCACTTGAGCCCAGAAGTTCAAGACCAGCCTTGCCAACATGGCCAAAGCCCATCTCTAAAAAAATACAAAAACTAGCCAGGCGTGGTGGCACACACCTGTAGTCCCAGCTACTCGGGAGGCCGGGGTGGGAGGATCACTTTAGCCTGGAAGGCTGAGGCTGCAGTGAGCTGAGATTGTGCCGCTGCACTCCAGACTGAACAATAGAGACCCTGTCTTTTTTATGGGTAAGAAAATTGGGGTTTAGAGATGCTCAGAACTTGCCAGTACCCCGTGCCCAGGAACACTGTGAGTGGGACAGCCCTGGGTACTGTGCGGGATGCCGGAGGCTCCGCTCCCTAAGCATGGAGGGTTCTATGTGCCATCCCCACCCAGACAGGGCGCTTAGAGCCCCACAGCCAGGAGCCCAGCTGCTTGGCCAGCAGAGGGGAGGGGGCCTACCTCGAGGGCAGCCCCTGCCCTTCCCTGGTCTTCAAGGTCCCAGCCCTCATTGTGCAGAGAGGGGTCCCCGAGGGGTCCCCAAGGCCTAGGGAGGGGCAGGGCTGGCCTTCCTGAGTGCCCTCAGCTGACAGCCTGCCCACTCTTGGAGGCCTGGAGGGGGACAGCTCCCATGGGGAGAGACGAGCACCCCCTGCTGTCACCAGACCCTCCCAGAGGGAGAAGACACAGACAGGCTCCAGTCCCGACCCTAAGCTCCCAAACATGGCTTCCAGCAGTGACTGAATTCTACTTCCTGAAACTGCTGCACCAGGACAAAGGCAGGGCAGAGCTGTGCTCTCCGGAGCCCACCCGAGCAGACCCCACAGATCGACACGAAGCCAGCACCTCCACAGGTCTGGTCTTAGCACTACGTCCAGACTTGCTCCCCCAGCTGCTGTTGCTCTTGGAATGCACGAGTCCCTGGGGGCAGATACAGGCTGTGCTGTCACAGGAAGATGATGGATTTCACCACCTCTTCTGAGGCCAGCACGGAGGCGGCTGGTGCACGCGGCCCCTGCGGATTGCGTTCCCATTAATACTGCAGCAGGCACACGGCCTCCCCCGGCCCGCAGCTGACAGCCTGCCCTCCCTCGGAGGCCTGGATGGCGGACAGCTCCCGTGGGGAAAGACAAGCACCCTCTGCTGTCTCCAGACCCTCCCAGAGGGAGAAGGCAGAGACAGGCTCCAGTCCCGACCCTGAGCTCCCAAACCAGGTCCTGAAGCTGCACACCGAGAAGCCAGCAAGCCCTGAGGTTGGGTTTTTGTGCAATGGGCAGGGGGTACCCAGGTGTGGGCAGGAGGGGACTGTGGATAGGAAGGAAGGGGTGAGCCTGATGCCACCTGTCCTCCACCACCATGGGGTCTGGGGATGGAAGGCGGAGGCGCTGCTTGGACAGAAAGCCCACACAGGGACCCCAGCATGGCTGGGGTGGGAACAGCATCAGGGACTCCTGGGAGGACAGGTGGGGCTGTTCCCTTGTGCCAGGGGCTTGTGGAGGCTGGAACACTGGCCGAACGGCTGCCCTCCCCACCTCCTCTCAGCTGCTTTTCAGGCAGGAAGTGCAGGGAGGGCCCAAAAACGGCCACGGCAGACCCAGCGGCCTTCGAGGCGCTGTGGGGAGACCCGGGCAGCTGCAGGCCACGGAGCCACCATCCTCTGCAGCAGAAGCCAGTGGAGTGCCACCACTTTCTCAAGCCAAGCCAGAAAGACAGACACCATTTAGTAGATACCTGACTTCCAGCAGTGACAGAATTCTAGTTCCTGAAACTGCTGCCCCAGGACAAAAGCAGGGCAGAGCTGTGCTCTCCGGAGGCCACCCGAGCTGCCTGCACAGTGCAGCAGGCCTGGTGTGGGTTTCCACACCAGGCTCTGCCTCAGTTGGTACCGGATGCTCTGTGGGGATGCATCAGAGAAGAGGAGGCACAGCAACACCTTGGGGAGACTGGGATGGGTGGTGGAGGGTGATGTCACTTTCTGGGCCTCAGTGCCCTCACCCGAAAAGAAGGGCCAGGTGACATCAGAGCACCTTCCTGAAGGGGTGTCCAATAAAAGATGTGGCAGAAACTGAGGTAGGCTAGACAGATTTGTCATAGTAACTGCCCCGGGCCTCGAATAGAGGGAAGGTCAGATGGGAGGGCATGGGGGTGACTGGGATCCACTGTGGATGCCAAAGCGCCCTCCCACCTGCTACCCCATTCATTTCCCCATCCACCCTCCTCCATCCACATCCTCCATCCATATCCTCCATCCACATCCTCCATCCAACCTCCTCCATCCACCCTCCTCCATCCACATCCTCCAACCACCCTCCTCCATCCACCCTCCTCCATCCATATCCTCCATCTACCCTCCTCCATCCACCCTCCTCCATCCACCCTCCTCCATCCACATTCTCCATCCACCCTCCTCCATCCTCCCTGCTCCATCCATCTCTCCTCCATCCACATCCTCCATCCACATCCTCCATCCACCCTCCTCCATCCACATCCTCCATCCACCCTGCTCCATCGGTCTCTCCTCCATCCACATCCTCCATTCACCCTCCTCCATCCACATCCTCCATCCACATCCTCCATTCACTCTCCTCCATCCACCGTTCTCTATCCATTCCCTCCTCTGTCTATCTTTCTCTCTCCACTCTCCTGCACTCTCCCTCCTCCATTTATTCCTCCCCCAGCCCTCCCTCCTTTAGCCTCCCTGTCCCATTCATTCCTTTGTCTGTTCTCTCCCCAACCATCCCCTCCTCGGTTCACCCTGATGCATCTGCCTGCTTTTCTGTCCCTTTGCTTATTTGTTCATTCAGCAAACACCTGTTGAACCCTGTCATGTGCTAGGGGCTGGGGACCAGTCGGACAGACAAGACCCCTGTCCTTAGAAATGGGGAAATGAGAGACTGTGAGGTCCCAGGCTGAGAGGCAAGAGCCAGGGCTGGCATCTGGTGCCTTCTGGCTGCTGCAGGGCTGCCAGCCACCTTGCAGTCACCTGTGGGAGGCTCTGCTCCCACTCCTGGGCTCCTCAGTCTGACATACATCACCCACACCTGGCCACAGAGGCTCTCGAGTCACAGGTGTGGTCTCTGTGACCCAGGCGAATGGCAGGTTCCAGCCACAAGCCCAGGCTGGGCCCTGTCACATGCCCTCTGTTCTGGCCCCAGTTACAGCCCCTGTCCTTGTCATAGCCCTGGCCCCACCCACGTCACGGCCCCTGTCCTGCCCCTGTCACAGCCTGGCTCTGGCACTGGCTGCTGTGGCGCCTCAGTCCTCCTCAGGCCCTTGTTCCTGGCCCCGACACCATGTGTGAGTTGGATGCAGTCCAGCTGAGTATGCTGCAGGTTCAGCAGTGGGGCCCTGGCTGGGATCTGGGCCCACCCCCATGCCTCCAGGGTGGCTGGGAACCCTGAGCCTTACCGGCTGGGCCATCTCCCGCAGGTACTGGGCACAGTCCCGGTGTCCGTGGTACTCCGCCAGGTCCGCCGCTGTGTAACCATCTTCATCCCGCAGGGAGGGGTCCACGTGGTGGGAAACCAGGGTCTGGCAGCACTGCAGTGAGGAGGGCACACGTGTGACCCACCACGACACTCACCAGGTGCCCATGGGACTCTGGCCCTGTGCAGGCCACTCCCCCGGCCCCATGGCACAGGCTGCCCTGGTGCCCTTCCCAGCAGGGGCAGGACTTGAGTCTGGGCTGTGGGGTTCCAGAGACCTGCCTAGGAGCCCCTGAGCCTCATCTCACAGTCACCCTGTCCTGGCACAGACAGTACCAAGTACTGCATATGTAGCGGTGCTGAGCTGACAGGATCAGGGCACCCATCCAGACCCCTCACAGCTGCCGTGCCCCTGTTTCCATGTTTGCAACCCTTGGAGGTGTGGACCAATGCAGGTGAAGAAACCAGGCTCAGAGAGATAGGCAACCAGCCCCTGGCCCCCGTCTCAGAGCCTGCGACCTCCCCACCTCCCGCCACGGCCCCGCTCTCCACGGGACCATCCTCCTGGCTCCATGAGGTGCCCCCCTGGTGCCTGAAGCATCAGCTCAGGCCTGACCAAGGCCACTCGCCCCCTTTGCCAGCCACAATGCCTGCTCCTACCCCACCAACCTGGGACCAGGGCTGTCCTGTCTCCCTGTACCTTGTGGGCTCTTGAGAGGGGAACAGGGAGGAAGAGGATCGGGGAGGAACTGGGGAGGGAGTCTGCAGCACTGGAAGTCTGGAGGGCATCTGGGCTGGTGAAGGAGTCATATGGGAGAGGGACGGGGGACCTCAAGAATGATTTCTGTACTTTATTCTGTATGTATTTATTCTGTAAATATTTCTGTGTCTCTTTTATGGTACCAGGGAAAAACAAAAACGAACTTGAGTGAGGCGAATGCTGTGTTCACGACACTGTGCCTTTGACTCGAACGCATCCCTGAGATAGACCAGCTGGGCCTCAGTATCTTTGGGTGAAACTGAAGTGAACTAAGAAGTTGTGAGGCCAGGCGCCGTGGCTCACGCCTGTAATCCCAGCACTTTGGGAGGCCGAGGCAGGTGGGTCACCTGAGGTCAGAAGTTTGAGACTGGCCTGACCAACATGGAGAAACTCCGTCTCTACTAAAAATACAAAATTAGCCAGGCGTGGTGGCTCGTGCCTGTAATCCCAGCTACTCAGGAAGCTGAGGCAGGAGAATCACTTGAACTTGGGAGGTGGAGGTTGCGGTGAACTGAGATCGTGCCATTGCACTCTAGCCTGGGCAACGAGTGAAACTCCATCTCAAAAAAAAAAAAGTTGTGAGACCCCTGGCTGGGTGCAGTGGCTCACGCCTGTAATCCCAGCACTTTGGGAGGCCAAGGCAGGTGGATCACCTGAGGTCAGGAATTTGAGACCAGCCTGACCAACATGGTGAAACCCTGTCTCTACTAAATACAAAAAAATAGGCAGGCATGGTGGCCGGTGCCTGTAGTCCCAGCTACTCAGGAGGCTGAGGCAGGAGAATTGCTTGAACCTGGGAGGCAAGTGTTGCAGTGAGCCAAGGTTGCGCCATCGCACTCCAGTCTGGGCAACAGAGCGAAACTTCGTCTCAAAAAAAAAAAGAAGTTGTGAGACCCTAGAGGAAATTACACCTCCTCTCTGGACTGCAGGTGCCTCACCTGTAAAAGGGGCAAATAGCCTGGGGACTCTGCTATTTATGAAACTTCTTGGGCTCCTACAGATATAGAGATAAATACAGGTTCAGCGCGCATGTGGACGGCGGATGTGCCACACCACGAGTAAACATGACCTGACGCTGTCATGCATGGCGGGGGGCCTGGCAGCGAAGTCCAGTGGCCTCGAGCTCATCCGGCTCTGTGACTTGCTGGTCAGAGAACTTAGCCAGCTAACTGGGCCTGTCTGTAAAGTAGGGACAGCTGCACTGATCTGTAGCTGACACCACCTCCCTCAGCCTCCCTCGCCCCTGCCCCTAACGACACCCAGCTGTGCAGCTAGCAGGTCAGATCACGACCTCAAGGGTGAGTGCCTTGTCCTGGGGAGTCCTCTGAAGGGCACCACCAGAAGAAGGTGGACAAAAAGATGGAAAGAGCCCGACTCCCTGGCAACCCTGCGGGCGCACAAGGCCAACACCAGCACCGCAGAGCCGAAGGGCTTGTCGCTGCATGAGGATGATGACTCTGTGCCTCTACGCCGCAGACTCAGAGTCTGCTTGCACACTGCCTGACTCCCTAGGTGCCACGCTACCCTTCAGAGAATAAGCAGCTCAGGCCGGGGGCTGCCAGCTCTGGCACAAATACCCAACCCTGGTCATGGTGCAAAAGCAGCCACACATAGCGTGGCCGGGTGCCCACGAGGCTTTATTTGTGGACACTGACATTTTAACTTCATATGAGTTTCACGTGTCATGAGATGTGATTCTTTTTCTTTTTCCCCATTTAAAAAGGGGATAACTGTTTTGAGCTTGTGGGGTCATACAGAATCAGGCGTGTGCCCACCCCTGTCCAGAGGGCTGCTGGGAGGCTTGAACCAGACAACACCTGAAGGCTCTTAGAGGCCCAGAAGGGCTGAACCAGTGGCTGGTGTGGCTGAGGAAGCAGGAAGTGTTTGCCAGATGTGCCAGCTGGGCTGGGAGCTGGGGCTGGGGAGGCTGGGGCAGATGGCTGAAGCCAGCGCCTGGGAGGGGCACTGCTCCTGGAGGCTCTGGGCTGGGGGAATGGCAAGTCTGCCAGGACGAGGTGGGTGTGTGGGTGGGTGGAGGTGGAGCGTCCCCGAGGCGCTGTCGCTGGGGAGATGAGGCCAGGATGGGGCAGAGCGGAGTTAACAGGGTCTGCAGGAGTATGAGGGGTGTCACAGCAGAGGAAGGGGACAAGTGTCAGACCTGGCCCCAGATGGTGCTGGGGAGAGAGGGCACAGCCCTGACAGAAACAGAGCTGTGGGGAGGAACAAGAGAACCTCCCCACAGGGTGACGGACCACGTCGCCACTGGCACTGTCAGCAGAGGGTGGGTAGTGACAGACTGAACTCTGACTAGAAGTCTGTGTAGAGGCCACCCAGGCAGAGAAGCAGGTGAGCAGATAGAGACACTCCAGGGACGAGAGACCCAGGTGGGTCAGCTCACTCCACTGCCAAGGACGTGAAACGTGGATTCATTGTAAAGTCACTTGCCAATAGCATCAGTGAGGTAACACAGAAGTGAGGGCGAAACTCAAGAGGAAAGGAAAGCCTGGGGGTGGGGGTGGGGGAGCCCAATACCTAGAACCGCCCTTGCCCTGGGACAGGGCTGATGCCGGAAGAACAGTTATGCAATGCCCCGTCCTCCAGCAGCCTCAAGGGACCAGGGAGGCCAGGAACAGTGTGAGGTCCGCCAAGGGTGGGCCTCTGGTTGACCACCTCCCGATGTAGGGCAAAGGCCCCACCCTCAAAGAAAACAGAAACCAGACGCCAGCCAAGCCCCTGGTGCCTGTCACGGAGGTGGTCCTGGGAACTTCCTGCCTGGAATGTGGATTAAGATGATCCAGGGCCCACCAAAGGCAAATAAGATATTGCCAAGGCCTCCAGTTATGCCTATACTTCATTTTTCAAGTTTAACGTCAGCATACACCAACAAAAATCAGAAATACAAGAAAATAAGATACCACGAATGAGAACCAGAAGACTCAGCCAGCAAAGAAATAGAAATAAAGCTCCGAGAACTAACAGACTACAACACAACTGTGCTTACTACTTTTAAATAAAGAAAAACCCAGGCAGGCAGATCACATCTCTTCAAAATAAGAGAGTAAAAATAAACCCCTAAACATTAGTAATTATACTGACTGTAGATGGCCTAAATGCACCAATAGATAAAGACTGTCAGACTGATGAAAAAATTAAATATGACTGCATGTGGTCAACCAGAGGTACTGGCAAACATAAGGATTCAGAAGGCTGAAAGTAAAGTATGAACAAGCTTTACCATCAAATAAGTAATAGAAAAGTCATGTGTGTATCTATATCAAACAGACTAGATATGGGATTCAAAATATATAAAACAAATGGTGACAGGATTATAAGGAAACACAGATAAATCCAGAATAATCGCCAGGAATGTTCACACGTTTCTCTCAAGCAATTTGAAATCCAGTAAACTAATATGTGTACCTATATCAATCTGAAGAATACCGTGACATAATGGATATGAAGAGAATAGTCAGCAGACTTTACAGTCTTTCCAAGAACAAACACATTTATAAAAGTTCACCAGACACAGGTCAATAAAGTAAGTTATCAAAAAATCAAAGGCTTGAAATCACCAGTGTATTTCCTGACCACAGTGCAATTTGGAGAGAAATAAATAACAAATAGATAACTGGAAGGAACACCTTTATATTTAGAAATTAAGAAATATAATTCCAAGGAGTCCCCTAGGGCAAATAAGAATCAAAATGGGAATTAGAAAATATTTTTTAACTGAACAATTATCCAACAGTGGGATACAGCTAAAGAAGTACTTAGAGGAAAATTTATAGCCTTCAATAAATATATTAGAAAAGAAAAAAAGGTTGAAAAGTAAATGAAGTAGGCATCCATTTCAGTAATTTAGGAAAGAAAGTAGTAACAAAGATTAATGCAGAAATTAATGAAATAAAAAACATACAATGGAGAGAAATGCTTTTTGGAGGACCTCAAATAAGTTAAAACCTCGTTGTTTGAAAAACTAGTGACTAACATCCAGTAAGACTGACTGAGACAAAAAAGAAAGACAAAAATAACCAATATTGGGAATTTAAAATGGGGAAATTACTACATATAGGCAATAAAGGATCACAAGGATATTAAAAATAACTTTATGCTAATATATTTAATAAGTTAGATAAAACTGATTCCTAGAAAATTTCTAGGAAATAAATCCTAGAAAAATATAATTTACCAAAACCAACACATAAAAAAATAGAAAACCATAGTAGTTCTATAATGAAATAAATTGAATTAGTAATTAAAAACCTTGCCTCAAAGAAACAGCCAGATCCAGAGGATTTTACTAGTGAATTCCACAAAACCTTAAAAGAAACAAATAAGTCTAATGTAACCAAAATGTCTGAAAACATAGAAAAAGACACCAAAATCTAACAAGGATAGAACGAAAAAAGGACATTCCATGCCAATTTTACTCAAGAATATAAGGCCAAAAATCCTTAACAAAATGTTAGCAAATTGAATTCAGCTACATTTAAAAGGAATATGTCATGTTGAATTTATTCCAGGAATGCAAGTTTGGTGTAACATTTTAAACTAATCAGGGTAGATTCAGGTATTCTGCTGCTGCGTATACACAGCCAAAAGATTTGAAGGCCGGAGCTCAGAAATATTTGCACACCCATGTTCATAGTAGCATGAACAGTCAAAAGGCAGAAGAACCCAAATGTCAACAGCTAAACTGAGAAAGAAAATGTGATATACACATACAATGGAATATTATTTAGCCATAAAAGGAAGGAAATTCTGACACATTACAATAGGGGTGAACCTTGAGGACATTATGCTAAGTGAACTAAGCTAGAGACAAATGGATAATGCTGTACAATTCCACTTCTATGAGGTATCCTAAGTCATCAACTTCATAAAAAACAGAACATAGAAGGTTGCCAGGGGCTAGGAGAAAAGGGAGATGGAGAGTTGTTGTTTAATGGCCAGAGAGTCTCAGTTTTGCAAAATGAAAAAGTTCTGGAGATTCACCTGCACAGCAGTGTGAACAGACTTAACACTGCTGAACTATGCACTCGAAAATATCTAAGATGGTAAATTTTATGTTATGTATTTTTTAATCACAATTTAAAAATTTTAAAGAATAATCAGGGCTGGGCACCATGGCTCACGCCTGTAATCCCAGCACTTTGGGAGGCCGAGGCGGGTGGATCACGAGGTCAGGAGATCAAGACCATCCTGGCTAACACGGTGAAACCCAGTCTCTAATAAAAATACAAAAAAAAAAAAAAAATAGCTAGGTGTGGTGGACTGTGCCTGTAATCCCAGCTACTCAGGAGGCTGAGGCAGGAGAATCCCTTGAACCCGGGAGGCGGAGGTTGTAGTGAGCCGAGATTGCGCCACTGCTCTCCAGCCTGCGTGACAGAGCAAGACTCTTGTGTCAAAAAAAAAAAAAGAGAAAAAAAGCCAGGCGCAGTGGCTCATGCCTCTAATCCCGGCACTTTGGGAGGCCGAGGCAGGTGGATCACGAGGTCAAGAGATCGAAGCCATCCTGGCCAACACAGTGAAACTCTATCTCTACTAAAAAATACAAAAATTAGCTGGCCATGGTGGCGCGTGCCTGTAATCCCAGCTACTCGGGAGGCTGAGGCAGGAGAATTGATTGAACCCGGGAGGCGGAGGTTGCAGTGAGCCGAAATCGCGCCACTGCACTCCGGCCTGGTGCCTGGTGACACAGCAAGACTCTGTCTCAAGAATAATCAGTGTAACTCCCATCATTCAAAGAATAACTAGGCCAGGCGCAGTGCTTCGCGCCTGTAATCCCAGCACTTTGAGAGGCAGAGGTAGGCAGATCATCTGAGGTCAGGAGTTTGAGACCAGCCTGGCCAATGTGGTGAAACCCCATCTCTACTAAAAATACAAAAATTAGCTGGGCATGGTGGCGTGTGCCTGTAATCCCAGCTACTTGGGAGGCTGAGGCGGAGGTTGCAGTAAGCCAAGATTGAACCACTGCACTCCACCTTGAGTGACAGAGTGAAACTCCACCTAAAAAAAAAAAAGTAACTAATGTGATATAGTGAAACATAAAACCTATTAAAAATAACCATCATTCCTCTTTAGAGACTGCTAGAGCATCAACTAATTGTTTTGATGTTTTATTTTTAAATGGGAAAAAGCTGTCACAGCTGAGAGGCATCTAAGGAGACATGATAACTAAATAGAATACAGCACCCTGAATGGGATTCTGGGACATAAGAGGGCCATTTGGTCAAAGCTAAGGGCATCTGAGTAAAGTGCGGGCTCTAGTTAACAACATTGTGTTAGTGTGGGCTCACTAATAGTGACAGATGTACAGTAACATAAATTGTTAAGACTGTGGGGGAAGGCCGGGGATAGTGGCTCACACCTGTAATCCCAGCACTTTGGGAGGCTGAGCTGGGAAGACTGCTTGAACCCAGAAGCTTGAGGCCTGCCTGGGCAGCATAGTGAGACTCCCATCTCTACAGAATTAAAAAAAAAAAAAAAAGTTAGCTGGGCATGGTGGCATGCACCTATAGTCCCAGCTTCTCAGGAGGCTGAGGGAGGATTGCTTCAGCCTAGGAATTTGAGGTTGCAAATGGTGATGACACGCTGTTGTGTGTTTTGAAATCCACAGTAAGAAATTTAAAAGGGAAGAAGTCTCTGCTTTGAGGTTGAGTAATTTTCTTTTTTACAGAGGGAAGGTGAGGAGCCTAGGGACTTGGCTGTTTATTAAGCTTCTTGGACTCCTATTGAATATTTCATTTGAAAGAAGATTTTCCTGCTTTAAAAAGTTTAAAAGCCACTGGCCAGGGGCCACTTACTCCCTTCTGAGCCACTCAGCCGGAACAGAGCTCCTCCTGCCACCAGCTACCTGTCGGGGACACACCTCCCAGGCCTGTGGTTCACCCCCTCTCCCTCCACTTCGTGTATCTACCTAGGTGGGGGACAGAGACTGGGGAGACAGAGCTGGGGTGTGAGTTGTGCAGAGCTGAGTGGAGGGGTGGGGAGGGGGTTGGTGAGAGGAAGGGTGGCAATTGAGGAGCCTCAGATGCCTTTCGGCAGCGCTGCTGGGAGCAGGGACTGGGTTTCCTGGGCATTCCGCCAAAGGCTCAGCTCCACGGGGAATGTGTGCCTCCTGATGGCTCTGCTGCTGCACCCTGCGTGACTGTTTCAGTGGCACTGCTGAGACTGGGTGACCCGGGGCCCCAGGAAGACCTTGGGCTTCAGCTGGGAGCAGTTGTCTGGACTTGCAGACCCAGGATGGGATGCTCGGTTGCACTTCCACTTACAGTCCCCCCAGGATAGCCTCTCGGAGGCCTGGAGCTCCCGTGTCCTGGCTCCAGACTGCGCACCCAAGCCAGGGAGGCTCTGGAAGAACTCGGGGAACCAGGAGGCTTCATGGAGGTGAGTGGATGCAACACTGCTTGGGACTGGATGGGGCTGGGGAGAAGTGAACTGTGTGCATTCCCCTGAGATGGGGCCTTGCTTTTAGATGAGGCCGACATTGCGTGGGCACCTGTGCAGGGCCAGCGGCTTATGGCTGCACCCACCCTCCAAGGCTGAGTGTGGTTCTGATGCTGAACATTGGAACGCCATCCCTGCCTACGTGGTGCTTCTGGATGTCCTGTCCTTGAGCCTGGGCCATGTGAGCCCCCAAGATTTATCTGGGTAATAACAAAAGGGCTGGCATCACATGCCTAGCACAGCTCTGCTTGCAGGTGGCTCACGGCAGAGGGTCCGTCCCCAAGCGCTGTCCTGAGAAGACTGCCACCAAGACCAACCGTCCCCAAGGGCTGTTCTGTCACCAAGACCAAACCCTGACCGGATAGCAGGGAGTCACTGTGCAAAGGGAGGGTGATGGCACGCAGGATGAGGGCACAGAGCTTGGATCTTGCCACTTGATCCTGGGCTCTTGACCTTGGCTAAGTGACTTTGCCACTCTGAGCCTCAGTTTACCCATCTGTAAAAGGGGAGTCATTGCTCCCACAGAGTTGCTGTGAGGGTCAGTGACGCAGTGCTGGACACAGCTGGCACTCGTGACTGCTCACCCTATCTCTGTAACGCCCACCTTACCTCCATCTGCCCATTCTCTGCTGCGTCGTGGAGGGGGGTCCCACCCCAGGAGTCTCTCAGGACAGGGGTGCCCATCAGCAGGAGTCGGTCTAGAATGGGCGTGTGGCCGCCTCGGGCTGCAAAATGCAGGGCCGTGGCCCCCTCGTTGTCCCGTGCTGTGAGTCCAATGTCGGTGAATGTGACCTGGGGAAGGAGGAATGGAGGGAGCAGTCACCCTCTCAGGGAGGAGGCACACAGGGGCAGAAGTGCAAGCGGACTCTGGCTGTGCCTCTCAGGGCGCAGGACACAGGGCACACCCTCAGGAAGCCCCGGACAGGGCTGGCTCATCACGTGCGTCCCCATCACCCTGCGGCAGCCGGACCTCCGGGGTCCAGGTGGGGGTGAAGTGAGCACAGTAGCTTTATTTGGAGATACCGTGGTCCCAGATCTTAAAGCAAATATCACAGTAAATGAAACGCCTGGAGCGCAGTAAGCAAGTGTTTGCTCCAAATGAAGGAGAGAAGGAAAGAAGGGAGGGAGTTGGGGAGGGAGGAAAGGACTTCCTTTGGCCCGAGGGTGGCACTGCCTTGCTGGGCATTTGCACTCAGCCTCTTTGCTGGAGCAGCGGGTCCGGCACCTCCCTCCAGGGCCTGGGTTCGAGCCAGGCAGTGAGGTTTGGGACCCGACCTTCCAGCCACTGGCCACTGCTGGAGCGACTTGAGGCCAGCCCACCTCTGGGGCCTCATCTGCCCTCTGCAGGGCCCCGTGCTCTGGTCACAGCACCAGCCAGGTGACAGTCCCTTACACTAACTGGCTGACACCCGTGTAGCTGGGACAGCCACAGGGCCTGGGCCTGTCAGTGGGATGGGGGCTTCTAGGACAGTCTGCCTTCCTGGTAGAGGGGTCATGGGTGTGCCAGCTCTCCGCCTTCGACTCCTTCCTGCCTTGAATGTGCCTGCTTTCCCCATGGGGAGGCTGCGAGAAAGCAGAGAGGTCACAGCACTGCCGCCTTCTGTGTGAGTGCCTCCCAGCGCGGCCCAGGGCGTTCCTGACTGATCAGCACTCAGAAGTGTCTGTTGGGAAAGCTCTATGAGCTGGAAACAGACAGGGCCAGGGCTGCCGCGGTACCCCTCCACATCTGGAGTGGCCTCTGGCCCCGAGACTCTGAGGCCTGGCTGCTTCTCCCCAGGATGAGCCGCTCCCGCCTCGGCACAGTCCCAGGGGGTCCGTGGACACCCTGCTTCCCTTTACCCTGTGTGTGCAGCCCCTGCTCACCCCAGGAGCCCGGAGCCCAGGCACAGGAGCCAGGGATAGTTTGGGAGGCTAAGGTCTGTAGTGAACAGGTCAGAACTGCTGGAGGGGGAGGGGAAGACAGCCAGGGTGGGACCCAGGTCCAGAGAGCTTCCTTCGGGAGAGGCCCCTCCAGCAGGAGGAGCTGGAAAGGCATCGTGGGGTGGGGAAGGTGCACTCACAGCCAGGGCACCGGGAGGGGCTGCAGTCACCACTAAGGGAGGCTGGAGGCCAATTCAGGTGGCCTTGGGCCACAGTGGGCAGGCAGGTACCATCCTGAGGACCCTGGGGCCACGAGGAGCAGGCCAGCACCAGTCCGGGGCATGGTGAGCAGGCAGGACTGTCCCAAGGGCTCAGGGCTGTGGTAAGCAGTGGGTGCCATCCTGAGGGGCCAGGGCCCTCTGTTCCTTCACTTGCCCATTGGTTCAGTAAACATCACCCAAGCTGGACCGCATGCCAGGTGTGGGGAACGCAGCAGGTGGTGAAGTCCTGCACCCACGGAGCTCCTGGCACTTATATCCCAGCGGGTGGAAACCACCACCAAGGCCAGGAGTCAGATGCGCCGTGTGTCCCCTGCTGGCGCGTGGGGGGAGGAAAGCAGAAGTGAGGATGATCTGGACAGGCGGCTCCCCTGGGAAACCAGCTGGGCAGGGAAGGTCCCATGGGCACTTGGGAAGCTGTGTGCCAGGCACAGGTATAGCGCACGCAGAGGCCTGGGGACAGAGCCAGGCTGGCCCGCAGGAGAAGGAGCTGGAGCTGAGAGGGTGGGAGCTGGGAGACAGGAAGCCCCAGGTGAGCATGGGAGGTCTGGGCGGGGACAGCTCTCCCTTTTCAGACAGCCTCAGTGACCTTCACTCAGCAACCACAGTGACCTTCCAATACGCCAGTCAGATCCTGCCGCTCCTGGCTCAGAGCCTTCCATGGCTCCCCAGGACCCTCAGAAAAGAGCCCTGGTCCCCCAGCACCTCTGCCTGCCTCTGCTGCCCACCCCTAGGCCCCGATGCCAGGCTCTCCCAGCCTCTGATGAGCTGTGCCCTCCTCAGGAAGTTGCTTTGGGCCCCGCCCCTTGTCCAGCCACCCGCTGTCCATCCTCAGTTCTGCCCCCACGTCCCCTCCTCAGGGCGGGCCTCCTCTGCTCTTAAGCCCCATCGGTCTCTGGAAGCCTCGCGGAGCTCCACACACCCCGCCGGCTCTGCTTTTCTGCTGTAGAGGCAGGAAGTCCCCAGCCCATCCTTGAAGAAGGCACCTCCCCAACCTCAGCCACTCTGCTCTGGGGTCCCAGGTCTTCCTTCCCCAAAGAGACAAGAAGCGGAGAAACGTGGGGACTGGCCCAGGGATCTCGGGCAGCAGGGCCTAAACAAGTGGCAGGAGGCACTACCAGTGTGGGCACAGACTGAGCACCTGGGCCGCCACCAACTGTGAGTGTGCCCGGGAGGCCCACCAGGACTTCCAGGGAGACGGGGCCCAGGAGAGCCCCGGGGAGCCAAGGCACGGCCCACGGAGCAGAGGCACTACAGGTGGTCAAAACTTCGGGGCCCAGCCTTGCTGGGTGTGCAGGTTCTCGGGAGCCATGGACCAGCTCTTCAGATGCCCCCACAGCCCTGTGTCCCCATTCCCTCTGAAGCCCCGACCCAGGCTCCAGGCTCTGCTTGCCGCAGGACCCACACTCCCTGGATGTCCCCTCCCATCTCTGGCACCTACTTACCAGCCAGACGACAAGAGAGTAGTGGCCGCGGGCGGCGGCAGCGTGCAGGGCGCTCATGCCGTCGAGAGCTCGAAGGTGCACGTCGGCGCTACAGTCCTTCACCAGGAACTGCGCCAGGTGCAGGTGGCCCTCCTGGCAGGCCAGGTAGAGAGGGGAGGCGCCGCTGCGCGTCCGCTGGTTCACGCCACTGCAGGGAAGGGAGGGTTTGGAGGGCCAGTCCCTGCTCATGGCTGAGCCCAGCACTCACTGCGTGGCTGTCACTGCGACCTCTGTCCCTGCCCATGACGGCTGAGTTTCCCATGTTCTTTCCAGCTGCTGCTGCGGCGTCTCCTGCCCCAGGCAGCTGTGTAACCCCACTGCCCTATCCTTCTGTCCTTTTCTGGGGATCCTGGGTCCAGCTCAGAAACATGCGTCTTCTTAGACCTGGGGGTCACAATCTTGGCTTCCAGGTTCTCAGCTGTCCTGGTGGAAGCCCAGGATTGACCCCCGACTCCTGTGCCCTGTGGCAGGCAGCCGCCATAGCCTGCAATGAGCTGAGGGCTGCACTGACTGGGCTGGGGTCACAGCAGCAGGGCGGAGGCAGGGCCGGTGTCACTGGGGAGCGTCAACTCTCCGGACTCGTGCCTGCTGTCCCGCCAAGCCTGCTGACCACGACACCCTGTCCCAGATCCTCCACCTCCCAGCCCTTCTCCTCCAGGAGGGGAGGCTGGGTAGTAATGAGGGATCTCATGAGCACCCCCACACCCCTTGTTCCCTACTTCCGATGGATGAATCCAAGCAACTTGGGGTCCACCCCAGAGGAGAGTCCAGTCAGAGGCCTCAGCAGGCAGAGGGTAAACTGAGGCTGGGAGCTGATTTGCCCAGGGGCCTGCACCTGGGTTTGAACCCCCACTCCCCTCACAAAGTCCCTGCCAGTGCCTGCCCCCTAGCAGCCTCTGCCTACTTCTCGCAAGGGAGAAACAGGACCCTGGTGGCTGTTCCCTGGGCTCGGACCACGCAGGGATCATCTCCTGCACCTGCAGAGCCTGAGGGTCCACTCCTCATGGGATGTGACCCAAAGGGCTGACAGCAAGCCTTGGTGCCCTTCTCAGGGGAGGGTCCGTGCTTTCTCCGGACTCTGCCAGGCATCCTTGACTGCGTCCAGGGTTGGAACAGGCAGGTGTCCAGTGCGGTGGTTGGGATCAGGCTGTGATGCAGCCAGTGGGTCGGGGGGCACTGGAGAGGGCATGGTCTGGCCCGGGGGAGCCACTTCGCGGCTGCTGCTCAGTGCCAGGTAGGAACTAGGCTGGGGGCACAGGACTATCCCATTTGGGTGTGTGGTGTGTGTGCAGTGTGTGTGGTGTGTGTGCAGTGTGTGTGTTTGGTGTGTGTGTGGTGTGTGATGTGTGTGGTGTGTGATGTGTGTGTGGTGTGTGTGGTGTGTGCTGTGTGTATTGTGTGTGTGGTGTGTGTGGGTGTGTGATGTATGTGTGTGGTGGGTGTGTGGTGTATGTGTGGTGTGGGTTGTGTGTGTGTGATGTGTGTGTGATGTGTATGTGTAATGTACGTGTGGTGTGTGTGTGGTGTGTGTGGGGTGAATGGTGTGTGGTGTGTGTGTGGTATGTGTGTGGTGTGGGTTGTGTGGTATGTGATGTGGTGTATGTGTGGTGTGGGTTGTGTGTGGTGCGTGGTGTGTGATGTGTGGTGTATGTGTGGCATGTGTGGGGTGAATGGTGTGTAGTGTGTGTGTGGTGTGGGTGTGGTGTGGGCTGTGTGTGTGTGGTGTGTGATGTGTATGTGATGTGGTGTGTGTGGTTTATGGTGTGTGGTGTGCAGTGTGTGCTGTGTGCTGTGTGTGATGTGTGTCTGGTGTGTATGTGTGTGGTGTGGCGTGTGGTGTGTGTGTGGTGTGTGCGATGTGTGTGTGGTGTGTGTGTGATGTAGTGTGTGTGCTGTGTGTGATGTGTGTGTGGTGTGTGTGTGATGTGGCGTGTGTGGTGTGTGTGCTGTGGTGTGTGTGATGTGGTGTGTGTGTGATGTGTGTGTAGTGTGTGTGTGATGTGTGTGTGGTGTGTGTAATGTGTGTGGTGTGTGTGTGGTATGTGATGTGTGTGGTGTGTGCAGTGTGTGGTGTGTGCGGTGTGTTGTGTGATATGGTGTGTGCATGGTGTATGGTGTGTGTGTGTGTGTGATGTGTGTGTGGTGTGTCTGTGGTGGGTATGTGTGGTGTGTGGTGTATGTGGTGTGTGTGGTGTGTGTGCGGTGTGTGTGTGGCGTATGTGGTGTATGTGATATGTTTGTGTGGTGTGTCTGTGGTGGGTATGTGTGGTGTGTGGTGTGTGTGCGATGTGTATGTGTGGCACGTGTGGTGTGATGTGTGTGTGGTGTCTGTGATGTGTGTGTGATATGTGTGTGATGTGTGGTGTGTGTGGTGTGATGTGTGTGTGTGTGATTTGTGTGTGGTGTGTATGTGTGTGTATGGTGTGTGTATGTGTGTGGTGTGTGTGATATGTGTGTGATGTGTGTGGTGTGATGTGTGTATGTGGTGTGTGATGTGTGTGTGGTGTGTGTGGTGTGGTGTGGTGTGTGCGTGGTGTGTGTGCTTACACATTAAGTCTCCCGTTTTCTTTTTTTTAGGCAGGGTCTTGCTCTGTCACCCAGGCTGGAGTGCAGTGGCACAATCTCAGCTCACTGTAACCTCTGCCTCCCAGACTCAAGTGATCCTCTCACTTCAGCCCCCTGAGTAGCTGGGATTACAGGCACTCACCACCATGCCAGGCTAATTTTTAAATAAATGTTTTGTAGAGCTGGAGGTCTCACTATGTTGTCCAGGCTGGTCTTGAACTCCTGGGCTCAAGCAATTCTCCTGCCCAGCCTCCCAAAATGCTGGGATTACAGGCATGAGCCACTGCGCCCAGCCCAAGTCTCGCAGTTTTCAATGGTGGAAACGTCTCTAAAAGCCGTGTGGGTCTGAGAGACACTGTGGCCAGCCAAGTCTGGGGGTGGTGTGGACGCTCTGGGGAAAAGCCACAGGAGCGAATCTCAAAGGCCTCTGCCAAGTGGCCCAAGACGGGCACACCCGGGAATGAGAACCCGATTCACAAGCCGGCTGTTAGGGCCTGACCTGGAACTAAGGGAGGTGTGCAGGAGCAGGGCCGCTGGGACAGCGACAGGCAAACGAGATGCTCCCTTGAAAAGAGAAGAGCTGTGGTCAGAGGTAGGTGGGTCCCTGGGGGACCCTCAGCCAAGACAGCAGGAGGCAGAGGGCCTGTTCCTGTGACAACGGTGACCTCTGTGTAGGGCGAGGACTGGAGGGCGTCAGGTGGGAGGGAAGCCCTCTACCTCACTGGCTGTCCTGACCCTGGTCCTTCCTCTTCGCCCATCCACCAACTCCAGCAGGGGACACAGGGCCCTGGAGACAATAAGGCCAGCGTCCGGCTCAAGGGGTCCCAGTATAGGGACAGGGCAGTGCAGAGGCAACTTCAGCCTCCATGTCCCCAAGGCCACTAGACTGTCCCCACTCCTGTCAGGCATTGGGAGGGTGCCCTCCCAGGTTGCTGCCCATGTCCCCAGCTGTTTGAGGTCCAGAGCTGCCCCCAGGCGGGGCCAGAGCTGCCCCAGGCATCACAGCCACATCTTCCACATCTTTGTGTTCTCACCACCCCCAGCCATTCTCTAAGCTGAAGCGCTCTTCTGTGTCCCCTTGGGCACATGGCATGGCCGGGCCTGTGGGTAGAGGCCTCACTGCCCTCAGCTCCTGCCAGCTCACCCCCACCATGACAGTGTGCCCGCCTGCAGGACTTGCCACAAAGGCCACCAGCCTGTCCTCTCGGCCCCGCTCAGTGAAGCCTCCCGTTGGCCAGCTGGCCCCAGGCTGCCCCCCAGGCGGGGTTCCAGGTTCCTCACCTGCCATGCGCGGCCGTCAGGAGCTTCAGGCAGGTCAGGTCCCCGCTGACGGCAGCGTGGTGCAGGGGCAAGGCCCCCTCCCGGGTCTCCAGCGTGGCCGAGTGGCCCTCACGGAGCAGCCACTCCACCAGCACTGGGTGTCCAAAGCGGGCGGCTAGGTGCAGCGGGGAGACACCCGAGGCATCTTGGTCCTACCGAGGCCCAGGCAGGTCAGGAAGTGGGGGGCAGGCCCGACCCTCCCCTGCTGGGCAGCCCGTGTGGCAGAGCCAGCTGCCCAAAGTGGGCCTGGGCCAGGGCTCACACTGCCTGCAACCCAGCGAAGGGCCTTCCAGCTCCTTCCTCCTTCCCTCTGTCTCTGCCTACAACACTGAGGGAGGCACTCCCTGCTGGGACTAAACTGAGAGGAGGGCCAGGACTCAGGGGCAGGTTGGGAAGTCACCTGTGGCCATCCTGACCCCTCCTAGGCCTCTGTCCCCAGTGTGAAGAAGGCCCTTTCCCACTCAGCTAGGTGCCTGCAGCCCCCACCCACTCTGCTCATGGTCAGAAAGGCTTCCCAGGACACCTGCCTCTGGCTGGTCCCCTGTCCCAGTGCCCTCCCACTGGCCGGAGCCTCAGGGCCAGGGAGTGTTCCCATCACAGGTGTCACGGGTCCAGCAGACCTGGGCCTTCTCCAAGGGCCCTGTGGTCAGAATGGATCCCCAGAGAGGCATAGCACCCGCCTGCTGCCCTTGACCTTGGCGGAAGGGCTGCCCAGAACAGGAGGCTGGGCCAGGACTCTGAGGTGCTCTGGAGAGCCAGGTGGGGGGACCTTCCACTCCCTTGTCTCAGCAGCTGCTGCCCCCACCCCAACTCTAACCTAGGGGCGGCGTCCCAAGGCTCGTCAGGCCTGCTCACCGTCCTCCTGAGAGCTCCACAGGGTTGAGTGACAGCTCTGAGGCCCTCGCCTGCACGAAGGGCACTGGGCAGGCAGGAGAGGGGAGGGAGCCCCAGTAGAAACGCTCTGGACAAGACAGTCACCAGCAGTGGCCCTTACTCCCATCCCCCGGGGCCGGGCTCCCAGCCCTCAAGCCTGAGGTGCCACAGTGCTGCTCCAAGGATCCTTTTCTAGACCCTTTGCGAAGCAGCCCCGCGGGCCAGGCCTGATGAGAGACAGGTGTCCTGACCTCTGGCAAGACGCCCCACTGGCAACGCAGCACTCCTGGCAGGGAAGGTGATAAGAACATTGAGGAGGTGGCCTTGGCGCTCAGGGCTTTGCGCTTCAGGAGGCGTGGGACAGGGACTGAGTCCCCAAGAGAAACAAAGGGGCCAGGGCCACGGAGGCTGAGGGCCAGTGCTCTGAGCCTCCTTGCCGCACGCCTCCCTGGTTCCACCCAGCCAGGTTCATGGAGGCCAGGCTGCCCCATCCCTGCTCACCTGCAGACCACAGCCCCCTTCTCGGACCAGCCAGCACAGCTCGGCCAGGCTGCCCGTGGCGGCAGCATCGTGCGCTGGGGTGGCGCCGTTGTGGGCCCGCTGGTTGCCGGGCAGCTGGGCCTGCTGCACCAGAAACTTGACGCAGTCCAGGTGGCCAGCTCGGGCGGCATGGTGAACCAGGCCTGCCCCCAGAGCATCGGTGATGCCCGGGCCCAGGGCACCAGCCTCCAGCAGCTGCTCCAGTGCCACCACATCCCCGTCCTTGGCAGCCACGAGTGCCCACTGCTCCTCCATCCTCTGGCCTGGGCTCTCGGCGGTGACTCACGCACAGGCCGGGGCTTCCTGTTTCAGACGTGGATGAAGCTTGCCGGCTCTGGTTACCTGATAGCCACCACAGGGCAGATGGGAGGCGGCAGAGCAGGCTGGGGGGGACAGGCCTTGGGGACCTGCCCAAGCCACTCCCACAGTGTGAGTGCGCCAGGTGCCTGGAGCTGGGAGGATGGAGCGCAGGGCACAGGGGAAGGCCTGGACCGGGCTAGGCCAGGGCTGGGCATGGCCAGCAGAGAAAGGAGGATGGCCCCAAGGCTACCCGGGAACTGTCCAGATAGCTGGAACCCACCTCTTCATCTGCAGAGTAAGGGCTGAGGACACGTGCCACCGAGCTTCTCACAGGAGCCCTGAGTGGCCTGGGAGACAGTTCCCCCAATTCTCACAGAAGGGCAGACCCCCAGCCGCCGCCAGTGTGTCTGAAGGGTGCCCAGTAGGTCTATGTTTGGCTGAGTTGACACCCACAGAGCTGAGCACCCTGCCTCTGGATCCTGGCCCTCTGCCCTGGAGGCTCCCATAAACCTCTGGGGACATGGTGGCTCCACAAGGCCTGCGATGGGCTCAGAACCCTGACTTGGGTGTGTCCAGGCCACCCGGGCGTTCTCAGCCCCTGCCTCAGCCCCCTCTCCAACCACAATGATCCAGTCTCTGGGCTGCAGGCCAAGGGGCCCAAGTGCATTTAACACCTTTCCAGATTGTTCTAGACAATCTGTAGTTCTTTAGGGAACTCAGGACAACCACAGCCTCTTCCTGACAGCAGTGGGAAGCTGCAGATGGGGGACCCATTAATCTGTACATTTGTAGAGGCTCCTGGAGATGCTACGTCAAGCTGGGTTTCTGGGCTAACGCGTCATCATCACACCACGGTGACCCGGGAGCTGCTGCAGCCCCTCCCCACACCACAGGCTCAGTCAGGACCTTCGTACCCCAAGCACAGTGCCCACTGGAGAAATGGCAGGCGGTCCGAGCTGAGCACTGAAATCCTTTATTCGTTCATTTAGTTTCTGGCAAGTGTTTCCTCAAAATCATCATGTAGTTCCTTGAACCATAAAACCACACATTAAAAATGTTATTTCACTGAAAGTGACTCCTATGCAAATACCAACTTGGGATGTGTCCAAATGCCACAGGGCATTTGAAAAAAGAATCCTTTGCAAATAAAATTGAGGTAAAAGCTGAGTCAGGGATGATCTGATTCCACCTCAGGAATGACCTGGGGCTGTACAAGCACCAGCTCAGCCACGCTGGAGCCGATCCCTGAGTCCACGACCAAAAGGGACAAGATGAGAAGGCCTGGGGACTGCGGCTGGGGAAGCGCGAAGCCTTGAGTGCCGGTGGGCGCTACAGAGTCAGGCTAGGGATGCAGGAGGGGTGGTGGGCGTTGAGCGGAGCAGGCCTGGCCGAGGCTGGGTGTCAGTGACCCCAGCATCTGGGCACCGAGGAAGGAGAGCCAAGCAGGTCCCTGGACAATTAGTGCCTGAAGAATGTCTTAGTTTATGGTGTTATAACTCAGTTACTTCCTTTATATAATCCTTGTATTATAGTCAGAACAATTAGCTCCTGAAGAGTATCTTACGAGTCATTTCCTTTTATATATATATATTTTATAGTCGGAGGAATGTCTAGAGCAGACATGGTGCAGAGCATGATTTAAAGGAAAAACAATTATACCAATTTATGGCCCAAAAGGTAGGGCCTCTGCCTCAAAGGGCACGCACTACATGGCAGGCTGGCCCAGGCGGCAGCGTTCAGCATGGTAAAGATACCCACTGTGTGGCAGGCTTGGAGCAAGAGTCACTCCTCCTGAAAAGGAGTTCCAGTACCTTGCGTCCAGCTCTTGTGGAAATCTGGCCCCTGGCAGGCAATCCTGCGAGTGTCCAAGGGCTTAAAATCCCTGCGGTATAATCGCACCTTGGTGGCTGTGAACTTTGTCAGCTCTGCTGTTACCGTGCTGGCTCAAAGCATCCTCCTGTAGAAATCACTGGAAGCTGCCAGCAGGTGGCGGTAGACCCTGTCAGCTCTGTCGCTGCTGTACTGACTCAAAGCATCCTCCTGTCGATATCCTTAGAAGCAGCCTGCCCCTAGATAAGAGACGATGCACACTGCACCCTCCTTACTGCACACCGCCCACCTCCTTGGTGACCTAATGGGGTGGGCCCCTTGCTGATCGCTCTTGACCTTATCACTATCCTTAAGATCACCTCACTCACTACCCTGGCCCCCTAAACTATACCCAAGAAATAGATGCTTCTGGATGTTCGGGGCCTCGCCTGTCTCCGCTTATAGGTGGCATGGCCCCCCGCCAAGCCCGGCAGCACTTTCTTTGTCCTTCTGTATCCTATCTCTTTATTTCTCCGATCCTGCGCCTCAGCACAGTGATGGGGGCACCCAGTGACCCTGTAGGGCTGGACCCTACAGCTGGGGGCCACTGTGGCAGTGGCCAGAGGAGCAGGGCTGGTGGAGGCAGCCTCTGGAAAGCGCCCGAAAAGAGACTGCTCTGGAAAGATGCACGTGGGAAGCCACGATCAAAGCAAAACAATCAGGTTTCCTATTTTCATGATAGCATCTGGCTGACAATGAGTTATAAATACTTGGATTCTATCTTCTAGATAAAAACACCACCTTCCAGGAAAGGGCACTCACGACAGGCTTGACCTGTTCCCTGAGGAGAGGGTGGATGAAGCTGGTGTTTCCACATCACCATTGGAGGATGGGCCTGTGTGAGTTCTGCTGTGGGCGGTCCTATGCTGTGGGCGGTCCTATGCAGGCACTGATGTCCTGGGCCCTGTGAGCTCCGCAGGGGTCCAGGGAAGGAAGCCAGGGGGTGCACACTCCCCTGCAGGCGCTCCAGGACAGAATACAGAAGGGGGCATGAGACAGTCATCCTGGCACAGCCCGTAGGAGGGAGCTGAAGGGACAACCCTGTGCCCTGCGATGAGCCTCCTAGGAGCAGTCAGGGAGAGCACCTGGTGCTAGGCCTGGTCCTCCAGCTGTGCCACCGCCTGCTTCAGGTCTTGCACAACGAGGTCCACCTCGGCCCTCGTGGTGCTTCGGCCCACGCTGAGCCGGAGCGCGTTCCTGGCCACATCGAAGGGGACGCCGGAGTTTAGCAGCACTGGGGATGGCCTGGGGACAGGAGAGACCGTGCTGCTGCTGAAGGCACAGGGAAGAGGCACAGCTCCTCCTACTCTGGGCCACTCCCCAGTGGGCTGTGCCCACCCAGGTGCCCGCCTCCCCGCCTGACTGGCCCCCTCCTGCTGAACCACCCAGAGCAAGCACACCACTAAGACCACCTGCATCAAGGTCCGGATCAAAGTCGCCCCTACCCCCGTCCTCCCTGGGGAGTTCTCCTGTACTTGGCACCCCCAGGCGACACTACCCCTCCTGCACTGAGCACCGGGGCCCAGGAGTGCTCCTGTCCTTGAGGGGTCTGAGGTCTTGGAGAACACTCATGCTGACACAGACAGTGCCTCACCCACGGGGCCTGCCTGAGCCACTTGGTAACTTCGTGGCACCCGGCATGGGGCTTTGCAGGCACTAGGGACCCAGCCAGTATCTAGCCATGGAACAGATAACCGCGTTGGGGCGTCCTGAAGCAGGGCTGTTGGAGGCTTGAGGTGTGGGCTCTGTTGAGGGGCCTGCCCTCATCTCACCTGGGCCCCTGCCCTCCCCTGCCCTCATCTCACCAGGGCCCCTGCCCTCCACCCTCCCCTGCCCTCATCTGACCCGGGCCCCTGCCCTCCGCCCTCCCCTGCCCTCATCTCACCCGGGCCCCTGCCTCCCCTGCCCTGCACTGCCCCTCCTGCCACAGGGCACTGACCCCCCAGGGCCCCATCCTGCCCCTTTTTCCCCCGAGCTGGGCCCTCCGCTGTCTCACTCCAGGTGCTCCTGCACAATCCTGCCGCCCTGACCTTGATGACCACATGCTGCTGGCCACAGTTCTGCTCTCTCCCCGGAGCCCTGAGCAAAAGTTCCTCCTGCGTCCACTCCGACCTCCTACAGGGGCCTCACATTTTTAGCAGGCCAGACCCAGAACTGCTTCTCCTCTGCTGCCAGGAGGCTACTGCTTAGGCACCCCATGGCCTCTGCCCGGCCCAGGCTACCCGCTCAGCTGGGCCCCACTATCCCAGAATCTCTGCTGTATCTTGCATGGCTGATCTGACACTTAAGCCTCACATCATGGCCCTCAGGGCTCCCACTTCCTGGAGGTTTCAGTGAGCACTGACACTCAGGCCATCCCTGCCCTGGTCCTCTCCAGCCCGCCCCCATCCTCTCCAGCCCACCGCAGTCCTCAGTCCTCCCCAGCCCCTGCCACACTGCCCCTCCAGGCCCTGCTCCCCCTGCCTTCAGAACTGAGCAAGAGAAAGCCCCTTCTCCTTCATAAGTCCTAGTCCTTCAGATGGCAACGTGGAGGTCACTTCTTCCAGGAAGCCCTCCCTCTGCCCCCCTAGGGTCCAGGTAGGGCTGGCCTTCCCAGCCAGAGTGTGGCCCAGTGGCCATATCCTGACGCCTGCCCACCACACCCAGGGCCCGGAGCACTGCTGTGCCCTGGACTGGGTTTGTGAAGAGCACTTACTGGTCCCCGTGGTCCGAGTGGCACGCGGCCCCCACACTGGCCATCAGCACTCGGCACTGTGCGAGCACCATGCGTCCTGTGGAGACAGAGCACATGACCCTGAGATGGGGCTCCCGCAGGGCCACCCTTCTCTCCCTTCCTGGGGTGCTGCTGGGCGCAGGCTGCTTCCCTCCCTCCAGGCCACCTGGTGGAATTCCAGCACTGGCCATTCTGGCAGCTGGGGAGAGAGCTCACAGCAGGAGCTGAAGAAAATGCTTCCTTTTCCTTTCTCCCCTGGCCACAGACAGGCAGACACTATTCTGCCTCACAAAGCTGGCCTTGAAAACGGTGCCTGTAATCAACTGCCTGCAAAGACGCCTGGAGTCCTGACCAGCTCCTTCCTTACGAGCTTGCAGGCCTGGCAATGTCACATCGACACCTGTGCTCTGGAAGATAGACACGTCAGAGTTCTATGAAGCCGGAAGGCATTTCCCTCTTCTTTCACAAGCACAGAGATTAATGACTGCTGATGTAATTAAAATGAGAATTTCGGCCAGGTGCAGTGGCTTACACCTATAATCCCAGGACTTTAGGCAGGATTGCTTGAGCCCAGGAGTTTGAGACCAGCCTGGGCAACACAGGGAAACCCCATCACTACACAATTTTTTAAAAAAAATTAGCCATGGCCAGGTGCAGTGGCTCACGCCTGTGACCCCAGCACTCTGGGAGGGTGAGGCAGGCAGGTCTCCTGAGGTCTGGAGTTTGAGACCAGCCTGGTCAACCTGGAGAAACCCCATCTCTACTAAAAATACAAAATTAGCCAGGCATAGTGGAGCACGCCTGTAATGCCAGCGTGTTGGGAGGCTGAGGCAGGAGAATCGCTTGAACCCAGGAGGCAGAGGTTGCAGTGAGTCGAGATGGAGCCACTGCACTCCAGCCTGGGCGACAGAGTGAAACTTAGTCCTCCAAAAAAAAAAAAAATTTAGCCAGGTGTGGTGGTGCACACCTGTAACCTGTAGTTCCAGTTACCAGGGAGGCTGAGGCAGGAGGATCACTTGAACCCAGGAGGTCAAGGCTATAGTGAGCTGTGATCACGCCTGGGCAACAGAATGAGGAGACCCTGAATCAAAAAATAAATAAATGGAATAAAATGAGAATCTCTGTCTCATTTAAAGTAACACAGGTCATCACTGAATACAAAGTCTGACCCCAGAACAAAGGAAACGTTGCCAGAGACCGCCCCTTTCCATGGTGAGGAATCTGAGATGATCAAGGAGACCCACGCCTCCTTGCCCACAAGAACGCATTTCAGCTGGGTTCTCATGAACGCAGCCGCCATGACGGGTACCCATGGGCTCTTCTTCATGGGCCAAACATGTCTG
This sequence comes from Cheracebus regulus, assembly GCA_963574635.1. NCBI lineage: Eukaryota > Metazoa > Chordata > Mammalia > Primates > Pitheciidae > Cheracebus > Cheracebus regulus. Next base: position 794 of record CAUYQU010098349.1, on the reverse strand, counting down.
CCGGGTCTCTCTGCATGATCCAGGAAGAAGAATGAAGCAACATGTTCATCTGCTAAGAAGCCGAAAACTCATCTACAGATGGAGCTCATTGTGCTCTCGGGCCACTATAACTTCCTCCCAAATGACAAACGGCTGGTCAACGACCTGGACTTCCACTCTCAGGGTGTCAGGGCAGACCAGGTCTCAGGCGCATTTGGGACAGGGGTGATCCTAACTGTTCTAGCCAAGGCAGATGCCACAAGAAATCCAGATTTGCACTTGATCCTTACTCTGCCAGTTATTTTTGTTTGTTTGTGACGCACAGAATCTCCCTCACCGTTGCACAGCCCAGGCTGGAGTGCAGCAGCTCAATCTTGTCTCATTGCAACCTCTGGGTTCCAGCAATTCTCCTGCCTCAGCCTCATGAGTAGCTGGGACTGCAGGCACACACCACCATGCTGGCTAATTTTCTGTAGTTTTTGGTAGAGACAGGGTTTCAATGTATTGCCCAGGCTGGTCTCGAACTGGTCCCAAGTGACCCACTTACCTCGGCCTCCTCCCAAAGTGCTGGGATTACAGGTGTGTGCCACTGCGCCTGGCGTCTGCTGGTTTTTAAAACTGATTGCCTCCCCTTTCACCTACTCTGATGAAATATTTAATAAAAATTGCTAACTGAGGTCAGGCGCGGTGGCTCCCACCTGTAATCCCAGCACTTCGGGAGGCCAAGGTGGGCAGATCACGAGGTTAAGAGATCATCTTGGCAAACACAGTGAAACCCCATCTCTACTAAAATACAAAAATTAGTTGGGCGTGGT
>CAUYQU010098347.1:0-51447 GCA_963574635.1 Cheracebus regulus | reverse complement strand
ATCCCCTATTCCTTCCTGTCTCCATTGTTAAACACAATTACTGGCATAAAAGAGGTTTTTAATCCCCATTTTAAACTGTATTCTAGCCTGGGCAATAAAACAAGAATCCCATTCTCTCTCCCTCTTTCTCTTCCTCTTTCTTTCTCTCTTCATTCTTTTTTTTCTTTCTTTTGCTGTTTCTTTCTTTCTCCTTCTCTCTTTTTCTAAAATCTCTTCCTCTTTCTTTCTCTCTTTCATTCTTTTTATTCTTAAAAAATATATATATATATACATTCCACCAAAATGAGGAAATAAACCAGTAAGACCTGAGATCCTGGAAACAGAGATCTAATACAAGAGATAGAGGCAAAGAGAATCCTAATAAACATAAAGGAAAATCCCAGGATAACTGCCGTGCAGCAGGGAAGTGGCACCAGCCCAGCTAGAGGAAGTTAGAAGACTCAGGAAGGATAGCTCCAAAAGAAGAAACTGACAGAATACTTGATATGTCTGATTGCATGGGAGGGCGAGTTTCACATGAAATAGCTGAGATATATAGTGAAAACCAAGTAAGGGAAGAAACAAGATAAACTGTTCACTTGAGAAACAAAAAGTAGTAGAAGAAGAAAAATGTAATCATAGTACACTACGTGGCTCAGCTATGAACAGGCATTAAAATATAAACACTGATCAGTGGTCAAACTTAAATTACAATATAGCTCCTGGAGAAAGGTGGATGGGAAGTGGAAGATATGTGTGAAAGGGAGTTAAAGCCTCATCAGTCATCATGTGAAGTCAATAGAGAATATTTGTTACCAAAATAAACAGCAGAGTTGAAAGTGGTTGACTCAGGGTAGTGGGAAATGTCTTTTCTGTAGGAGAAGAGGAATAGTTTATTTCTTCGTAATAACTCCATCTAGAACTGCTGACTCTTTAAATCATGTGCGTATATAACTTTGATAAAAATAAAATGACTTTTTTTTTAATTGGGGAACACAATAAGATATAAAGAAATAAAATTCTAAAATTATTCATTATCACCACCTAGAACCAACCACTTTAACATTTTCAGTATTTTGTTCTGATTTTTCCTCTGCATATTATACATGTAAATTTTCTTTAAAGTTTTAATCATACTATACATTTATGTATGGTTTTGATTCCTGTTTTTTCACATTTAACACATCGTTAGCCTTTTCATATTTCTTTAAATATTTGTTGAAGGCAGTTTTTAATGGCTGTAATTATTCCAATATAAATCATTCTGTGAGTTAGCAAGTCCCTTTTTACTATGCATCAATGTATTTATAATTTATCACTATCATAAATAATACTGTGAAGAATATCATTTTATGTAAATCTCTGCGTACGCTGAATGTTTTCTAGGCACAAGTTCACCAAATCAGATCACTGCAAATTTAAAAGTCTGGAAATTAACCTCCAAACTGGTTGTTTCAGTTTTCATTCCCAAAAATGGGGGAGAGAGTATTTACTTTGCTGTCTCCTTTTCAACTTAATAGGTTGAAAAACAAAGGTTTTATTCACATTTCTTAACAGAGTGTGCCTTCACTGGCTATTTGTTTTTCTTCTCTTGTGAGCTATTGGTTTACGTCTTGTCCATTTTTCCACTGGGGCTACATGGTAGATTAACTCTTTGGCAATCTCATTTAGACCCTGATCTCTTATGAGTTAACATAAATCAGACCCATGTAGCTGATGATCCTCGAAATCCCCAATAAAATCGTTTCTGAATCTAAATGGCCCCATAGAAACATTGCCTATCTGGGAGGCTCAGGTCAAACAGCCAGGCGGTTGGCCACCTTTATAATACTCCTCACTCACATTTCATGATTTATATGCACATCCCATTTTCTACTTGCATTCTGGCAGGCTCTATTCATCTTCTCTTCCAACTGGACTGTAAATTCCTATGGGGGAAGAACACGATCTGATGGAATTTTGTGTTCTTCACCTCACTCTTATGTTTAATGGATATTCATATATTTGATAAATAAAGCTGTTAGGGTGTGGTTGAGGTGGGAGAGAATATTAACAGAGGCATAGAGAAAACAAGAACATTGGAAGGTCCAGAACCAAGCATTAAGAGGAAGAAAAAAATAAATAATTCTTTTTTTTAAGAAAAAGAATATTGGAAGAGTAGGAAAGAGATGAGCCCTTGCCTCTACCTGAGGCAGGGGCAAAGGCAGCACCACAAGTGCACAACCAGCAGAACTTCACTTTCTCCCTTGAAATCCCGAAAACAGTTCCCAGAGCCTGGGAGAGAATGGCCATGAAAGAACAACTGACAAAAAGAGATAAAAAGGAAAAAGAAGGATCACTGAGCCATCAAAAGGAATGTAATACTGTTGGTTCTACAACTGGGGGAAAATGTTATTCTAAGTGAAAGAAGACAGACACAAAAGGGCAAACATTGCAGGATTCCATTAGTATGAAATGTCCAGAACAGATAAGTCCATAGACACAGAAAGACCGATTAGTGGTTGTCAGGGGATAGGGAAGGAGGAATGGGGAGTGACTGCTGGTGGGTATGGGGTTTCCTTCTGGGGTGATGAAAATGTTCTCTGAATTATGTCTCATAAAATAAAAAGAAAGAGGAGGAAACGTACATATCAAGCAGTTTGATACAACAGTAATTTCTCTAAGTAATTACTTTCTTCTTAACACCAGCTTGCCTAGATGCTGATACTTCCATACTACCTTGTTCAGACAACAAGAGGCATTCGGGTCTCCCTTCCGATCAAGACACAAGTAAGCAGTTTAGCATCTTCCCCATGTCCCCCTCCCCCGACTTGTCACAGAGGGTCACCCACAGGCCGCTCTGGAAGCACACATGACATAAAGCCCAGTGAAGGACTCCTACATGTCTAGACTTGCTGGAGAACAGTACACGCCCATGGCCAATATTTCATCCAAACAGACCTGGCAGCCTGTCTGCTAATGAGCTCTGTGAGTCAAGAAATGAGTCCCACTTTGCTTAAATGGTCAATGCATTAAAATAGCCACCTATAACCTGCTTTAAAGTCACTCAATAATGTCCAGACAGGTAAAAATCCCCTCTCAAATGAGCTGGTAAGAAAGCTAATAAATATGGAGATGAGATAAAGTCATAGGAAAGGTTCTTTCCATAATAATCTTGCCACTAGACTCCCCTAAATTTAACACACACCTAGTTCCTACTGGGGCCCCCAACACTTCTGCGAAGTGCTATATGCTACATGAAGTCCAGCAGGGACAGGACAGGCAAGAGTTTACAATCTGCATGGGGAGTAACGATTTACACATGAAGAAAACCAAATGCTAGAATGCAGCCTGGAGACAACACACTTAGTGGAAATTCTAAGGAGGAACTTGAACTCAAGAGGGCCAGAGTCAGAGGTGAGGAGGTCACAGGGTGTCTCAGCCTCAGAAGGACTTCTCACTTCCCCCAGTGGATGATGACCCAAAGCTCTCACCTGTTTGACAAAGTCCCTGTCCGAAGGAAGCAGGGCCCCCATCTCCCTGCTTTGTCCCTCCTCACATCCAGTCCCTTCCCCATTCCTTCAGGGCCAAGGAGGCTACTGGAAACATCTCCCGGTAATCAGTAGGATCCCTGAACCAGCTCACTGGGGAATTCAACCCTGTGAAAAGTAAGCTGGATTAAATGAAACTTTAATTGAACTGGACGCTGCAGATTAAATGCTCTCTCAGTGGCAGCTCCTAGAGGGGTCACACTTTGAGTTAATTCATTTATAATCCCAACCATTATGCCATTTGAAAGAGGATGTTTTTTCTAGATTGGAATGAATTTGAAAAAAAAAAAAAAAGAAAAAATGTAAAAGAGCGGGGCAGGAGAATAAAGGAACGAGAGGACACCTGCAGAGAAAGTAGAGGTCAGCCAAGAAAAAAGTAATTACTGGCAAGATGGGTGTTTGAGTAACACAGCCCTTCCTCTCCCTCCAGCCACTCCTTGTGACCCGCCTGGGGAGTGTTAACACAAAAAGGATGTCATCCCCCATCTGATGCTCTGGAATGAATTTAGCACAAACCGAGCAGCCATCCTTCTCAGGGACAGGGTCTGTCACCACCCAGAGGAGTGCTAACCTCAGCCACAATGAACAGAGCCCTATCCAGGAGTCCTGTCTACTGAGCCACTTAATGTGCAGGAGAGAAATGGCTTGGCGTTTAGGCCTCCTCGAGGAATGCCCGCAGAGCCTACTGGGTGCACAGTCCTAGGCCACACAGCACACTAATGGAGCCAAGGTAGCCCACAAAATTCTGCTTCTGTTTTTTTTCTGTTAGCACTGTGGTCCATCTCTACCAGGTGACCTGGGTAGGCAGACCCATGGCTGAATCATTCAATTAATTCCAATAACTACGGAGAATCTCAACCATGTGTAAAGAACTAGAAATGAGGGTATATGGGGTGTGTTTGGTTCAGGGATCCTACTGATTACCGGGAGGTGTTTCCAGTAGCCTCCTCGGCCCTGAAGGAATGGGGCTGGGGGTCTATAAATGAAAAAACAAAAAAAGAGATCCCGTCATCTGCAACAACATGGATAGAACTGGAGATCATTATGTTAAGTGAAATAAGCCAGGCACAGAAAGACAAATATCGCATGTTCTATTTGTAGGATCTTAAAAATCAAAACAATTGAACTCATGGACATAGGGAGTAGAAGGAAGGGTACCAGAGGCTGGGAAGGGTAGTGGGAGGCTGGGGTAGTGGGGAGATGGAAATGGTTAATGGGTACAAAGAAATAGTTAGAGCCAGGCATGGTGGCTCATGCCTGTAATCCCAGCACTTTGGGAGGCTGAGGCAGGCAGATCACGAGGTCAGGAGTTTGAGATCAGTCTGGCCAATATGGTGAAACCCTGTCTCTACTAAAAATACAAAAATTATCTGGGCATGATAGCAGGCACCTGTAGTCCCAGCTAGTCCGGAGGCTGAGGCAGGAGAACCACTTGAACCCGGGAGGTGGAGGTTGCAGTGAGCTGAGATCACGGCACTGCACTGGAGCCTGGGCAACAGAGCGAGACTCCGTCTCAAAAAAAAAAGGTTAAAACAAATGACACTATTCGATGGCACAATAGGGTGACTATAGTCAATAATAACGCAATTGTACATTTAAAAATAATTCCAAGAGTGTAACTGGATTGTTTGCAGCACAAAGGATAACTGCTTGAGGGGATGGATACCCCATTCTCCAGGATGTGCTTATTTCACATTGCATGCCTATATCAAAACATCTCATGTGCCCGACAAATGTAAACACCTACTATATACCCACAAAGTTTTTTTAAAAATAGAAAAAAAATAAAATAAAATTACTCATGTTCCCTGCACTCCAGGGACAGTGTATAAGACAGGGGTGCCTGTGGTAGGCAGGGCTGGGGGATGGGGGAGTGGAGATGGCTTGCTATGAGCAGGTACAGAAGTACACAGTCATTAATTCAGTGGCTCTGATATTTTAGCCTGCATCAGAATCACCTGAGGGCTTTTATAAAACAGGTTTCTTAGAGTTTTTCATTCGGGAGATTTGGGGTGGAATCTAAGAAACTGGATGTCTAACAAGTTCCCAGGAAATGCATGTTGCTTTGAGGATCACACTTTGAGAACCAGTGCCACCATTTAAAGCTTTACCTGTACTAGTTATTTTTAAATGTATAATTGCACTATTATTGACTATAGTCACCTTGTTGTGCCATCAAATAGTGTCATGTTTTTTCTAACGATTTTTTTTTGAGACAGAGTCTCATTCTGTCGCCCAGGCTGGAGTGCAGTGGCATGATCTCAGTATCTAGTACATGGAAGAATCCAAACTGAGCACTTTCTCCAGCTAAAATAGTTTCATGGAAACGTTACTCAACTGAACTCTTACTAGCATTTCACCTCCTTGGATGGACAGGCCTTCCTCTTCTGTGCCCTCAAAAAACAGGTCCCGCTCTCTCCCATTACTCATGGTTGACCCACCCTTCAAAACGCTGTGCCTCTTGGGGTCAGGCCTGTGCCTGACGGATCTTGTAACACCTGCCCCTGGCCCAGATCTGGTGCTCAGGAAATATATGCTGACTGACTCCATGAACGCTCTCTTCAAGGCTTGCTGGCCACCACAGGAAGCAGCCAGGCAGGATTTGGGAGCCCATGCAGAGGTGGTGGCAATGGGATGGCCCAAGAAAGCAAACAATCTGAGCAGCAGGTGGCAAAGAAACTTTTGCGCCCTATTCAGAGAATATTCAGATGAAAGAGGGACAGATTTGAAGAGGTAGGCTTCCCCTGAATAAGGAAATCCTTGAAGGGAGAAAAGAAAGGCCTGAGGTAGCCCCCATGGGAGAGAAATGACACCTGTCATTTGCAGGCTAAAGCTGGCCTGCCTGGCAGCCCTCCAAAGAGCATTTCCCTGTTCCTCTCTTCTGGGAAAGGGCCACAACTTCAGGCAAATGGCATGAGCTTCTTCCACACATGCATCAGCAATGGGGCCACCAACGCCACTTCAGGCATGCTCCTTTTTGAGAAGCATGGTGGTTTAGGGACAAACTGACAAACATCCTTAACATCACATCGGGCAGAAGTTTTTATAGGAGCCGTTTTAGCAGCGGCCCTTACGTGTTCCATCTATACACAATGTTCCACCAACTCCCATCTAGGAAAGCGATACACTTGGAATGTACCTTTTACATGAAACACTGAACAACGGAATGCACGTGATAGAAAGGAGGCATTGAACATGGGCCAGATGATTAGGGAGAGTAACTTAACATGAAGAACCCAGGGCTTAAAGCCCTACAGCCTGCCTGGTGATCTTGGCTTTGTCTTTTACTAACTGTGTGGCCTGGAGAGAGTCCTTTAACCTCCGAAAACCTGCAAAATAAGACAGCCACCACTGGCTTCCTTTACTCACAGAGCAGGTGAGAGAGCTTAAGGTGGCACCAGATTCAACATGCTTTATGCGCTGTAAAAATGTCATTTGGTGATGAGTGTGCCACTCTGAATTCCCTCAGTCTTACCCTGAGCCTCAGTAGAGCAGGAAAATCTAGGGATCTGAAGAGGCAGCTGCTTCAGTGCTCCCACCATTCACTCAAAAAGGAACAGTGACAGCAATAAAGACCTCTTCCCCCACTTTCTTTTCTTTCTATTAAAATCAACAACCAACACAGCACCAGATTAATATCTCTTTAATTACCAACTTGTCAGTCACCAGGTGAAAAACTCCATAATTCAATTATCAACCCTGCTCCACATGTTGACACTGATAGCAGGGATCTGGGGTCCATAAAAAGATGCACTGGGTCACCCCCTTGCCGTTCCTCCCTCCACTACTCTTCCCACCCAGAATATGAGCTCTCCACACCCCTCTGCCTGCTGGAACTCATTTAAGTCAATGCTTCCCAAATCTTCACTTCATGGCACACAGAGAAAATGAGATGATGTGTTCAGCATACATTGGGTGGGGTGGGGGAGCCACCACTGCATGCCTGAGTTGAGACTGCTCAGGCTATGACAACCTGAGCCCCAGCTTGTCCCAGGTCCTACTCAGCTGCCCTGAGGGCTGAGGAAATCCCTTATCTGGGAGCTGGGAAGCTGCAACTTATCTAACAACCCCACAAGCAGGTATTATAATCTCCAATTTACAGATAAGGAAACAGGTTTCCAAAGGCCAAGCCCCTTGCTGCCAAGTGGCAGAGCTGAAGTTGGGCCCTGGCAGTCCAATGTGGGGGTCCACCCTGGCAACCAGTACTCCACTGGCCTCCATCTCTTCCTGCAAGCCTAGATCCTGCAAAAAGCTCCTCCCTACCACCTCTTCCTGTGTGGGACCCTGCAGCACTCAATTTCACACAATGAACTTTCCCAGTTGTGCAGTGGACCTGTCTGTGGCCCAATCTCCCACCTTCTCCTGTGGAAGGTGGGAACACACATCAGGCAATGAATCAACACCAACTGAACTGAGCCAGTGTGGAGCCCCCAAAGCTGGTCTGGGCCTGCACTCTCAGCACCAGGCCCTACACGGTAACTACATAGGTCATCTCTACTCCTTACAGCTATGCTGCAGGGTACAAATTATCTCCACATTTCACACAGAAGAGAGGCATGCGCTGGCTGATGGTCTCACAGCTACAAAGAGGTAGAGCCAGGATTCAAAGTTCATCTGGAGACTCCAAAACCCACACTTTCCACTGCCAACTTGTCTCCTCCTCAGGGGATCTGGGAGCAAGAGGTCTCAGGAAATATGCAAAGGCCGGAGTCTGAGAGAGAGTGTTGGGGGACAGCCCTACTGGTGATCACTGAGAACCCTAGGCCTGTGTAAAGACAAAATTGGTGGCCTTCCCCATACCTACGTGCCTGTTTCTCCTTTGAATCTTGGAGACTTCTACTGTATTATCAAAGCTTTCCTGGGAAAGGGGTTGTGCTGATGCTATTATTTAGCACTATGACTTTGATCCTTAGTTAACCTTTTAGCAGAAACAAGCTGACAGTCAAATGAGAATCAATTCTTTTTTTAAAATACAGTCTCGCTCTGTTACCTAGGCTGGAGTGCAATGGAACCTTGTATCATAGCTCACTGCAGCTTTGAATTCCTGTGCTCAAGTGATTCTCCTGCCTCAGTCTCCTGAGTAGCTGGGACTACAGAGGACTGCCACCGTATCTGGCTAATTATTAAACAATTTTTAGTAGAGGTGGGCGCCTTGCTGTGTTGTCTAGGCTGGTCTTGAACATGCGACCTCAAATAATCCTCCCACCTTGGCCTCCCAAAGTACTGAGATTACAGACAGACACATACGTGCCACCTTGCGTGGCCAAGAATCACCTTATTTTAAGAAGTATTTGTTGCGTGCCTACCGGGCACTGGGCTGAGCACTGCAACACAGGAGAGAAAGACACTGTTTTTGAAGAGAGCAAGAACGCATCCAAGAGCTCCTGGCAAGCACTGGGCCCGAGAGGGTTCTACCCACGGAGCCGGGGGACCCCTGAGAGCTCAGACGGCTTGGCCTCCGTACATGCAAAGCAGCTGCGGCCAGAAACTAAAAGAGGAACAGCAAATTGCTGAGGGCAAGGAAAGCTGCTCTCTGACCCAAGTGTGCCAAATTAGGGCAAAGCCAAGCCTGTCGGAGAGAAAGGAAATTCAGTTGAGAGTCAGGAATTTTAATTTTTCAGAGCCACGTGTGGTCTTCCGTCTTGTTTCTTTGTAACTGCGTCCCTCTCCTCCTGCGCACTGCTGTTGTGTCTGAGGCCTCTGTAGCACCCACAGCTGCCAATACATGTGTCCTTGCTGGAAACTGACACCCCCGTGGAGAGCGGCTTTGTTTGCTTTGTTTTGATACCATTAGATCTCATCTTTGCAACCCCAAATTCCACAACAAAACCACAAAAGCCCAATTCTCCATGAAGCCTCTGATGCTGAGGGGCTTAAAGCAATGCTTCCCACCTTTTTCACATCACAGCACCCACAGCAACTGACAATATAAGCTCAGCCCCCTTAGGCTGTCACTCCCCTGGCCCCCCAGAGATGAGAGCTTGGCATCTCAGCACACCTGTAACACTCATGCCTGGGATACCTGTGGGGAAGTTTTCGTTCAAAGCACGGAAATGTCACCAAATCTCAGGAGAATCATGATGGATGTGGAGACACCAAACATCAAAGGTCCAGGACAGGGATGGGGCACAGCTGAGGCACAATCAGAGAAAATCAGAGCTGCTGGGGACTGCCCCCACCCTAAGGTCCCTGCCTGCCAGCCCATAGTCTAAGCTGGCATAACTCAAAGCCACATCAGAGTCCCAAGAGTGGGAACACAGGCCATTCAGAAACAGCAAAGGCTTTGGAGTCAACAAAGGCTATCCACCTTCCCAACGCAGAGGAGGAAACCAGCATTCCCGTGTGATGCGGTGCAGGCTGGAGATATAAATAGCTTCTAAAAAGGTTAGCAAAATGCACAGATGACATATCTACAGTAGGTTACTAAGGGAAACCAAGATGCTCAGTGCCAGCATCTCACCTGTTGCAGCTGATGCCTGCAAGGAACCCTGGGGCTCCTCCCAGGCTTTGCTCACCCAGCTGCCAGAACCCAGAGCCTGGTGTTGTGAGTGGGCATTTCCTAAACCCTACTAATGTTCCCTGCAGGCCTTCTCCAAAGTAGGAAAACCTTTTTCCTACTCACATCTCTGTCTGGTTCCCATAAGCCCACTTGTTTTCAATTTCCTCATCTGGGAGAAGTCTGCCTTGAAGGGTGTTGTGAGGATGCCCTGCCTGGAGGTAGGAGGAGCCTGGTGAGTGGCGATCCCATGGCCCTTTCTCCTTCCCCTTTCTCATTGTGCCAGGCCCTTCTGCTGAAATGCAGAAGGTGGGGCATGCCAATCTCCTGTGGAGATTCCCTTCTATAGGGGATGTGCCTTGTGGACACACAGAGGGCGTGCAGGGCAGCCACAGCTGCTGGGTTATGTCAAGTGTAAAACAAATCTCACTTGTCACTGAGAAAGCAACACCAGGGGACACCAAAGTAAAAGATATTTATAGCTCTCATGGATGAATCTCTGAAGTTGTGTGTTAAAGTTAATAGACATAGAAACAATACATCCCAAAGCACACAAATGGACTTCCACACACTGAGACAGTGGCTAAATCTGGAACTTTAGGGATCCCAAACTCACCCCTAACACACATCCTCCTCTGAGTGTGGATTTTCTGGGACCTGAATAAACTGGGCTCTAGTCCTTCCCTCTCCAGGGTATCAAGTTCTGCCTTCCTGCCAAGGATTAAGAGATCAGCCTGGAGCCTACAGCTAGAGAGCAGCTTGCCAGGCAGCTCCCCACTGGCCTGTCTGGACAGGGAGAGAGAGCTCTTCCCACTTCCCCTAGCTCCAAACAGCGAAGTGGCAGAAGGGAAAATCCCATCTCTCCAGTCCCTCCCTGAGCAGACAGTGGGGTTGCTGCAGAGACTACCCTGAGTCCTGAGGGCCAGGCAAGAAAGGAGAAGCTCCACAGAAGCCCAGGAAGGAAGCCAACCCCTCACCCCCAACACACACACACAAGGCCCCTAGTGAGAAGGAAGGTGCCTCAGTCAACTTCCACTCCAAAATGCTTGGCAGTCAAAATGTCACAGCTGCTCCTGGACCACCTGTAGGCTTGGCCAACAGAGGGGAGGTCTTCCCCTTGGCAGTGATGCTATGAGTATGCTGGGACATCCCCAGGCAGGGCACATGATGGGGACTGAAGTCCAATACACTCTCTCTCCTCATTCTCTCTGTCTGCTAATAGCAACAGAGGTCAAGTGGAAAGCACCCTGCTCTAGAAGGCCAAAGGTCATCTACAACAATCACCTGTTGACTGGTAGATTCCCTAATATGTAAATGGTGCAAATGATCCTATGGCTTTGAACTTGAGTGAGGTTAAGGCAAGGACCATGAGTGAGCAAGTAGACTAGAGGTTCCAACCTGACGGAGGCACTGTTGCTGTTTTCAAACACAATGAGTGCCCACGTGCACGAGTGAACATTTCAGAGAGAAGGCAACTGACCTCTAGTGCCATCAGCTGCCTCATTCCATCTTAACTCTCTGAAAGTAGAACCAACGGAAGCCTACATACCCTACTTGTTTCTCAAATTCTGCACAGAACTGTAAGCTATTTCTCTTATATCAATGGGGATGCAGGCTCTGGTTAAGACTGAAAACCATCTGACACAAAAGGGCATTTATGGCAAGGAACACTGGGCTTGGAACCATGGATCCCATAATGGGGGGACTATGCGAATTAGAAAGCACAAAGCTGCTCCACACCTCTGTTGAAAAGGTTCTAGGATCTGGCATTCTAGTGGAATTTTTGTCTAGAAAATTGCCCATAGTAGAATACAATAATTTCCTGTGCTATTTTTCACACACCCACTATGCACAAAGGGTCAGCTGCTTTTAAATATGCTAAAGAGTTTAAGCCAACCTATGACCTTGTAATGAAGATTCTAATTATACACATTTTTACTAGATCACAAAGGTAAATAATTTAGCTAGAATCACATGACTAGCTAAGGTGGAAATCTGAGCCCAAGCCTGTTTTGTTCCAAAGCCCATGGACCATTTTCTGTTGCCCACTAGGCTTAAAGACTTGCATATATATGTGTATGTGTAATGGATACATATATCTATAAATCCTTAATTTTTTATTTCTATGTTTATTTATCATTATTATTACTGCAAGATGAATCTGATACTGATTCCTAGAAGCCTGAGGTCTTAATGACCAAGTACAATGTAGAAAATCTCCTACATAACACACATGAACAGAGAGCTGAGACAGACATTTCCACCTATGCTGACATCAGCCATGGTAGATCCCCATTTTAAATTCATTCCTTTGCACTCCCCAGGTGCAAAAGTACCTGAACATAGTACCAGGTACACAGCAGGCACTTGCCATTTGGTCTCATCATTGCTAAGTTGCTTATTAGTAATAAATCCTCAAATGCTGAGAGATGAAGTATCACTAACTTTGATGCAAGAACCAAAGTCTAAACAGTGGGAGAAACGCCAAGGGGGCCTAACACACATCTTGGCCAACAGAGTAGGTGTCTCACCACTGGGTGAAAACAGTAGTATTTGAGTCTCGCTAATATGTTTATCCTGCTTGGTCTATATCTTATGATCCTCCACTGGAAAGAGTAATTATGGCCATAGATGGAAAGCCCTGGTTTTGTAAGTGGGGTCAACTTCAAGTGACTCTCTTGATCTAAGTTCTCTCCTCTGCAGAGGTGCTATTCGACACCTACTCAGAGAATGGCTGTGAAGATTACAGGTATCACATCTATGGATGCACAAACAATCCAATCAACCCCGCAGCGTCTCAGCATCCCCGTGGTGTCCTGTGTGTATAACTACTTCAAACTGGAGCAAATTCAGACCCTCATCCCAATCCTAGCAACACCCCTCAGCAGCTGTGTGACCTTAGGCAAGTAGCCTAGCTTCTCTGAGCCTGTTTCCTCACCATAAAAATGGAATATCATGAGGTTGTTTTATAGACTAAATAAGGTAATATTTGCACGTGGTCTGATATGTATGAAAAAACTCAGTAAATACTAGTAGGGTTTAAATGTGCTCAGAACAGCTCTGACTACACACATCCTGTTGAACAGAGAGTGCGGTCAAAAATTACGGTGACAAGTAAAGGAGATAAGAGAAAGGAAGGTAGTGTGAAGTTCAAATTAGAGGCAATTTTTTAAAACCTTCCTCTTTCCAACCAATAAGGCCTACCTCTTGTTTATCAACGATATGACTTAAAAGTCAGTCTTGGTTGATTGAGCAAGCTCTGCCTCCTGCCTTCCACATGCTCTGATGAAGGAAGAAGGAATAATGACTACAGGGCAGGCAACCAAAGGGGGCCCGGGAGAGCTGCGAACTGGCCGTACTGACTGGGGCCATTTTGGTTAAAGCGGGTGGCCTCAGACACCTTAAATGCCAGCAGTTCTCTATCTTCAGACGTTCCTCTAACAGATCAGAAACCAGAGGTCACATCAAGGCACTCCCCTCAACAAGGCATGTTTCAGAATCCAACCCAAACTCGAATCACAATTCTGAAATCCAAATCTAGAAAAGCTTTAAAGAACAGCATTCCCTTTATTGCGCACCTAGTGTGTGCCAGGTTCAATGCTAAACATTTGGCATACAATATCTGCACAAGGGGATCATCTTATGTTTTTAAACCTCATGTAACAGATAAGGAAATTCTACTGCTGGACTTCCCCCAAAGACATTCTCTTAAGGCTTTCAGCTGCTCTTATGTTCTCAAGGATTTAAGTCTGTATGGCCTGTGGAAACTTCTGCCAGAGTCTTCAACTCTAATCATAGTGCTGAATTCTACGAAATTCATCACACACAATCATCTTAGCCCCAGAGCAAAAGTGGGTTTGGGAAGAGGCTGAAGCTGGGACAGGGAGACAGAGAGAAGACCTCAGTCCTTCAGAAGCACAGCCTGGCCACCTCTGATTTGCAAACTCTGGCCAGAGACTGCAGGGCGAAGTGTGCATTTTCTTTCTGCACAGTTAATCTCTCCCAAAGAAAACCCAGACAAAGTCACCTGGCCCTTCTGAAGGGAGGCTGGGGGGAACCCCTTCTCCTCCAAGATTCACACTGAATTCCTAACCCTTCCTTCCCACCCCAGGGAGTGGCTGGATGGTTGTTGTTTCTCTTTTTTTTTTTTCCCCCCCGCCCTGTGGTCCTTTGATAACACCACAAATTACGTTTTCAGGGACTGGAGTCCCAGAGTGCAATGATGTTGTAATAAACATAACCAGGACCAAATGCCTTCCCATCATATTAGATGATGCCATTTCCCACCAATCAGGCTCCTTGGGCAGGCAGACCACTCACCAATGAGGGATCAGACAGAGGCTGTGGGGGGGGAGACCTGGTCATCTGCAACTAAAAATAAGGGCGCTTCATGATTGGTTGCTGCCACTTTGCAACAGGAGTTGAGACCCACACACCAGGCGCCACACTGAACGACCCACACAGGCAAAAACTTTCACAGCCCAGGGGTTCACATGGGTGGGCTGATCTGGGTCTGTTTGTTTTGTTTGTTTTCCTAATTTGCTGACTTGATACAAGAAATAAAGACCTAATCCAGAGGGAGCCCCTCGCAGACACACCCTCCCACCTAGACACCTCGGTTTCCAAAGGCCCTTCGCAGCCACAAAGAACTGGGGAACAGGAGGGGGGCGTTGGCCAGAAGCCAAGACACTCACCTGTCCGGCCGTGTCATAGAGTCCAAGGAGGTACTGCTTGCCCCCTACGGTGACGCTGACTGCAAGGACAGAAGTGGGGGCGGGGAGAGAAGCTCACAATGACCTAGGCTCCGGGGTAATTTCGCTCCCCACCCGGACCCTCCTCTCCCAACCCAGCTAGGGGCATGGGGGTGCTCCCAGCGAGATGTCACCCCCTTTTCCGTTGAGCCCCGCTCACTGTGAAGCGGTAAGGGGCCGGGGGGGGGGTGATGTGGTCCCCAGCCGTCCGCCCCCTTCTCCCAACTCCCGTAGCCACGTCTCGGCCGGTCCCCTCGAATGTTTCCCCGGGGCCTTGGGGCAGTAGGAAAGGGGCTGTGGAAAGGTCAAGGAGGTCGGCCTGGGGCGCCAAGAGGTGGGAAGTGCGGGGAGCAGGGGCTGCGTGGGGGGCGAGTGGGAGAGGGGCTGGATCCGTGGGCGAGGGGGTGCCAGGAGTGAAGCCTCGGGGGTGGGGCCGGCCACCTGGCAGCGGGCGCGGCGGGGGAGGGGAGAGGAGCGCGCTCGGGGGAGGCGGCTAGGGGGCTCCGCCAAAGTTGCTCCAAAGTTCCCGGCCCGGGGAGCGGCCCCTTAGTCAGCAGTTCCGCGGCTTACCTGCGTAGTGGTCGAAGACGGTGGGCACGTACTCCTCCGGGAAGGCGTCGTTGGCATAGCTCATGAGTAGGCACGTCTTGCCCACCGCCCCGTCGCCGACCACCACGCACTTGAGCATCAGCGCGCCGGGCCCGTGAGCCATGCTGCGGCCGGCCGGCCTCCGGGCATGGTCCCCCCGGAGCCCACGCCCCGGCCCCGGGCTCAGCCCCAGCCCGCCTGGGGGGTCCGCCGCCGTCGCCGCCGCTCCGCGCCGCAGGGCCGCCCCCCCGGCCCCATGCAGCGGCTGCTCCCCTCGCCGGAGGGGAGGGGGCGGTGGGCCCGCGCGGCCGCCGCCGCAGCGGTCGCCGCCCGGATCCCCGCCCCGGCCCCGGTCGCCGCGCCCGCCCGCTGCCCCCGCCACTCGGCGCCCGCGCCCTCTCCCCGGCCCGGCCTCCCCAGGAGGATCCGCCGGATCATAAGACCGGCCGGCCCCGGGGGAGACGGCAACTTTGGGGAGGGCGGCGGAGGGGAGGGGCCAGGCGGCTCTCCCCGCCCCTCGCCGGCCCGGGCCCCCCCGCGGCGCCCCGGAGGAGGGCGGGCCCAGGCGCCTCCCCTAGCGCGGCCCCCGCCCCGCGCCCCCGCCCGCCGCCGCGCAGCCCCGCCGGCGCACCCGAGCCTCACTCCCCGCGAGGGCCGCGCGCAGGAGGAGGAGGAGTCGAGGACCGCCAAGGGGAGGAGAAGTGGAGGAGAGGTGGGGAGGAGGGAGGGAGGGGAGGAGGGAACCGCGCTGGGGGAGCCGAGGGCTCCTCGCGCAAGTGCCCGCAGCGCCCAGAAGCGTCCAAAGGCCCCGAAGCTGGAAGAAGACGTGGAGGCCTCTCGGGGAACCACGACGACTTCCACGATGACGCAATAGTCATGCCAAATTATACATCTGTATTTCACCTTCACCCGGAAGGCCAGAGTCATCGTCTTGGCCTCTAAGTGCACAACGGAACTAGAAATCGGGAAGGAAGACCACAAGGATTAAAAAAAAAAAAAATTAAGGCGCGCGGGGTGGTGGGGGTCCCTGAGCTGGAAAGCAGGGACTCTGGCTTATTGCGTGGTTCCCCCCCCACCACCACCCCACGCCTTCCTTAGCACGAGCTTGAATCATTTACTATGAAACGGGTGACTAAGGGAGATACAGCGTGTTGCACCACTGAAGCACGCCACCCCCCAACACACACACATCAGCCAGAAAAGGGATACCTAGTTGGCTCTGGACCCGACAAATGCACCTGGGCTCCCCCTGGAGGCGACATTCTCCGAGGTCCCCTTTCGGTCCCCAGTGTCCCTCGAAGGTATTCCGTTGTACACCCTTCTGCTCTGAAACTTGGCCTGTACTCGAGGCGGCAACCCCTGCCTTCTGCGTGGCAAGGCTTGAACACGCCCGTCTGGCCAGATCCCGTTCACTGGCCAAGAGTGCAGCATTGAACATTGGGGCACTGGGGCGGAGTGCACTCCACGCTGACACCGCACCCCACCCCTCTACTTGCTGACTAGAGATAAATCGCTTCCTTTCATCGACTCACAGCGTTAGAAAAACGCAGCGTTGAGAGGCAGCGCAGAGGTCAACTGGACCATCACCCTTAGGTCGTAGGGAAGAAAACTGAGATCTAGAAAAGAGAAGCGGTTGAGCCAAAGGCTTCCAGCTGTTCCAAGTACTCAAGGACTTGGAGCACACTTGGGGAAATGCTCACTGTTGTATTCCCGTTCTTCACCTTCCAGGAGGCCTGACCTCTCAAACTCCGAATCCGATTTCCATTCTCCCAGGAAGGCTTCGCAAATCCCTGAAAGTTCCTTGCAGATTCTCACTGAGCATCTCCCGGGCCCCACCCTTTGGCCCTGTGTGTCAGCAAGAAGGTATGCACGTTGCTCGCTGCTTTAGATGCAATGAATCTGGAAGATATGTACTAAATAACAGGTTGAAGAAGGCAGTACAGTGCCTTAAGGTCAGTTTCTGGTTCAAGACCGGTCTCTGCCACTTCCTCTTAGAGGGAAAGAGAGCAGGACCTGTCCCATTCTTCACTTGCAGGACCATTTGTTCAGGCAGCATTTACAGGGACTCGTATTATGAAAGGAGGGTCTAACAGAGGAGCTTGAGGAGGAGAGCACTCAGCCAGGAGTGCTGAGTTTAGTCCCAGCTCAGACCCTGGTTAGCAGTGTTACCTTGAACATGTCACTTCCCTTCTCTAGACCTCCGTTTTCTCATCTATAAGTGTGAACTAAGAGTAGAAGAAGCTCTGGGAATGTCATAGCACTCCAAGTGGGGAACTGATGTCCGATGAATCATGCAGTGGTGACTTCATTGGTGACAGTGACCTCATTCTTTTGGCCCATAGAGATGCCAAAACTGACTGCCAGGAATACTTAGAGCTCTGGGGCTGATCCCCCTTGGTGTGTGTGTGGGGTGGGGAGGAGGACTATCCAGAATGCCCCTCTGTTAGACCATGAATGCCTTAGCTGGAAGCACCAATCAGACCTCAGCAGAAATCTCACTTTCCCATGGGCAAAGAAGATAATGTCCAAGTGGTTTAAAAAAAAAAAAGGTTAAAGAAAAAGCTCTCAAATTTCAGGGATTGGAGACAGAAAGTACTTTGTTTCCAAGTGTCCCATAGGCTGTCTGCTTGCAGATCTCCTTTTGTTTGTGCAAATGTTGAAACAGACACAGGTCTGTGTGAGAACAGTGAAATTTCTTTTTTTTGAGACAGGGTCTCACTCTGTCACTCAGGTTGTAGTGCAATAGTGTGATCTCGGCTCACTGCAACCTCCGCCTCCCTGGTTCAAGCGATTCTCTAGCCTCAGCCTCCAAGTAGCTGGGATTACAGGCATGTGCCACCATGCCCGGCTAATTTTCATATTTTTTTGTTGAGCGGGGTTTCACCATGTTGCCGAGGCTAGTCTCGAACTTCTGAGCCCAAAGTGATCCGCCTGCCTCAGCCTCCCAAAGTGCTGGGTTTACAGGTACAGGCGTGAGCCACTGTGCCTGGCTGAGAACTGTGAAATTTCTAATTAGCCTTCTCTTAATCTTTTTCCTCTACTCCTTCCTTCCCCCTCTACTTGATTCATTCCATATTTCAATTAACAAGCATTTATTGAGGTCTATTAGATGCCAGAATTTATTCCTGGGCAGGGGACAAAGAAAGCCACAGTCACTTCTAGCTGAAGCATTCAAGGAACGTATTAGCAAACAGGTAAGCACTCTATAGTGTGAGCAATGCTGTGCTAGAGAATAGAGAATAGGCTTCTGGAGGTGCATAGGAGGCAGTTAGTACATAGCTCTGGCTGTGCTGAGGAAGGATTTGCAGAAGCAGTGCCATTCGCCCGGAGCTTAAGAATCGAATAGGAGTAAGGTAAGAATGCCTGGGAAAGGCCAAGAGCTCCGCATCAAAGCAAGAAGGAACAGCACACAACTTCCTGAGAATGCCGAGGCATGTAAAGTGGACAGAGTGCATGATTAGTGATGCTGGGGAACTAGTTGTATTTAATTGGGTACCATATAATGCAAGGAGTCCATGGGCTTCTGAAAGCCATATGAAGAAGAGTGCAGGGTCTGGCATGGGCTGGGCCCAAAGGCCAGGGCCAATGGGGCCACTGAGGAAGAAATCTGGCCCACACGCTTACTACAAAGGCATGGCCCCAGCTCAAGGCTGTGTTCATTGCAAGAAGGGGCACTTTTTTCTTATCACAAATGTGACTTCTGTTTGTCAAACCCTGTACCCATAGGGGTGTATCTACCCAGAGGGGACGCTTTTTCAATAAAGCAAAAGATGAAGGCAAGCAGTGGCACTAGAAGCGAGCATGTATTAAAGGGAATAAACATGAATTTGCAGAACCTCTGCTCTATACTGTATCCAGTTATGGTCCCGGGTATTTGACGCTTATTGATATAGGACATCTTATTTCATCCCCCAAATAACCATGTAAACTTTGTAGGGAGTATCTATTGGTTTGTCTATTCAGAACAGCACCATTTGCTTCTGCTAAATATTTTTATAATGTAATCTCTGTAATCATGTGGTTTAAATGGAAGCTGCCGTCTTCTCATACATCCTGCCCCTAGTAGCTGTTGATTAGCCCTAGGTGGACACCTGATTCAAGATGGGACAATCAGAACTCTTTCCTGCTGAGCTTTTTTTTTTTTTCTTCTGAGGCAGAGTCTCACTCTTTTGCCCAGGCAGGAATGCAGAGGTACAATCTCAGCTCACTTAGCCTCAACCTCCCAGGCTCAAGCAATCCTCTCATTTCAGCCTCCCAAGAAGCTGGGATTATAGGCATGAGCCACCAAGCCTTGCCTGAGAATTTGGAATTTGGGATTCACAGCAGGAGTTTCTCCTCTTTTGCTAACTGAACTGGGCAATGTGAGCCTGGAAGCTGTAGGCCATTCATATTTCAGCCATTCACAAAGTAGCCAATCCAAGGAAATGTTGCTGAAGTGCAGAGAGAAGCAAAGATGGAGAGAGAACACCACTACCACTACCACCTCTATTCTCCTGTCAAAAGGGCTTATGCCTGTAATCCCAGCACTTTGGGAGGCTGAGGCAGGTGAATCACAAGGTCAGGAGTTCGAGACCAGCCTGGCCAATACGGTGAAACCCCATCTCTACTAAAAACACAAAAATTAGCCAGAGATGGTGGCGTATGCCTGTAGTCCCAGCTACTCAGGAGGCGGAAGCAGGAGAATTGCTTGAACCTAGGAAGCGGAGGTTGCAGTGAGCTGAGATCACACCACTGTACTCCAGCCTGGGTGACAGAAACTCAGTCTCAAAAAAAAAAAAAAAAAGGAGCAGAGAGAGAAAAGGGCCATCTGTGAGTTACTGATATGCATAATTCCGGCGATCCTGTTGCACAACTATTCTCCCGAGTTAGTAAATCTCCTTTTTTGCCCAGTGAGTAGGGGTTAGTTTTCTGTAACTGGTAACCAAAGGAATCCTATTACAATATTATCACTATAGTTCAGATAGGTGATGAAATTAAGAAGCTAGCCCCAAATCACATGGCTGGTAAGTGGCAGAGTTAGGATTCAAAATCATCTGCCTTCAAAGCTCATGCATTTGCCATGTTTCCCATTGACAGGGTATCAAAAGTTTTTGAGAAGAAAAATGACAAGCTTGGACCTATTTTTGAGAAGGTCACTCTGGGACTCATAGAAAATAGATTTGGAAAGGATAAGGGTGAAGGCGGAAAGAGCCAGGAGGGGACAGATCACAACAGTCTGACCCAAGCATGGCAGTGAATGTGAAGAGGAGGTAGTGGGTTTCAGAGAGATTTGGATGATGGCATCCACGGGACTTGGTAGCAGTGTGGGGATGACAGAGGAGGCGAGAGAGAACAAGGTTTCTGCAATAACTCTGAGGCATGTACATTATGATTTCATGTACCTTCTCTTTTTTTTCTTTTTAATGTCCTCTGTTATCTTCCCACTTCTTCTTTGGACTTCTTCCTTGCTTTTTAAGCCTTTCCATCTCCGATTGTTTCCTAACCACGCAACTGACTATCTAAATCAAGCTTAGATTAGAACTCCAGAGGACAGTATGTTCTAAAACACATTCATTTGCATCATTTTGTGTGCTCCCTCATGTCTGCTTAGGAAACGGAATAATGGACTCCAAGGGATCATTTGGTGTTGTGGCTAGGATGCTTTAGGTTGCAAGTCATAGAAAAGTCAACCCAAACCAGCTTCAGCAATGAGGGAAGTGTATGGACTTCTGTTATGGAAAAGTCCAGAAGTAGCCCAAGCATCAGGCATGAATTGATCAGAAGTCTTTCCCACCGCCCCCCACCGCCCCCCCCCCCCCCCGCCGGAACATCTCTTAGTTTTTCTTCTTCTCAATGGGTCAACTTTCTACTTAGCATACCTTCTTTCCTGGAAGCAAAATGGTTGAACCAAGTCCAGGCATCACTATCTGTATACCATGTTTCTCAAAATGAGAAAGAGCTTCTCCTGATTCACTTATTGAACAAAGTCTTGGACATCCTCTGATTAGCTCAACTTAGTTCATCCGTGAACCAATCATGATGGGTAGTAGACTGTCAGGTGGCTGTTGCCTTAGGTCTGGCTACTGTCCATCCCTAAAACTGTCACTGTGACAAGGAGTTGGGGCTATCCTAATTGGGCCTATCAGCCCTGCCCCTACAGGAGCTGGGGCTTCATACCTACCCAGGTTCTATCGTTTCTGCACAATGGGTGACGAGTTTGGGGGAATGCATGCTGGGGAGGCAACCAGCAATATCCATTACGTCTGCATTATTGCTTACGGGTCTCAGTTCCTAGGCCTTCCCCTGGCTACACTGGAAATAAAGAATTCTAGGAGAGGCCAGGCACAGCGGCTTACACCTGTAATCCCAGCACTTTGGGAGGCCGAGGCAGGTGGATCACTTAAGGTCAGGAATTCGAGACCAACCTGGCCAACATGGTGAAACCCTGTCTCCACTAAAAATACAAAATTGGCCAGGCATGGTGGTGGGTGCCTGTAATCCCACTACTCGGGAGGCTGAGGTAGGAGAACCATTTGAACACGGGAGTTAGAGGTTGCAGTGAGCTGAGATGGTGCCACTGCACTCCAGCCTGGGTGCCAGAGCAAGACTCTGTCTCAAAAAAAAAAGAAAAAAAAAGAAGTTTAGGAGAGAAGCAAATATTAAGAGGAGAAGATGAGAAGGCTCCAAATCAAATCTGTGATTTGTTCCAAATTTCAGGTGGATCATCAATACCAGAGTCCATGCTGACTCTGAATCCCTAATTCTTGGCTTCTGTGTATTCTTCTCTCTCTCTGAACCATCTTCTTAGAAGTTACTAGTAAATAGAGAAAATGATCGTCATTCTTTGACACTAGTGCTGTCCTGCTCTTCTAATATGCTTCTTCCCACCACAAGGCCCAGAATCCTCAAACTGCAGCCTCTTCACTGCCCTGGGTGCCTACTGGCCTTCCCTACAGCAGCCTGCCACATGCCCTACCTATCCCTATCCCTATCTCTATTCTTCTCCCTGTGACTAAAACCTCCTATCAGCACCCTCTTTTCTTAGCTCTCAGGTATAGGTAAACTACAAAATATTCTGAGCTAAGGTATTAATGACTTAAACACCACAGCAATTTCTTAAAGGTCACTGGTTCCTAATGATCAGGCTGATAAATAAATCCAATAGGATTGGCTTGCCTGGTTTTCATTCCCAGTTAGAATGTATAGAGATCTCGTTTTCTCGTTCATTACATACCAGAAACTCAGAAGAATGGCTCAGCCTCTGAAAACTTCAAGCACCCTTAAATGTTTTGCCATTTTCATTTCTAAATGTTTTCTGCTACAACCTAAGGTCAGGAGACTGGTTATTGTGACTGATGGCATCACCACCCACTGCTGAACTGTAGGAAAGGACACTTCCTTAGAGGTCGCTGGTATGTAATACTCATATGATTTAGGAGTGGTCCCCTTTCATAGGCTCCAAAGGAGGCTAGATCAAAGATCCCTCCTCCAAACATGAAATTAATGATTTTATTTTATGTTTCAGTACCAAGAGTGCCAGAAAACCATCCCAAGACTCACACAGAGTTGTTCCTCCATACTGGATGATTTGGCCACTGGACATCAGAACCACATTTTTGAGTTTGAAAAATCTTCTTCGTGAGCCTTGGCGGGAAGAAAAGAATATCCCTTCCTTATAGAAGCTGGAAATTATAGATTCTTGCTTTCCTTGTCAGACTTAAAAGCTAGTGCAGCTAGCGTTAAATACAGGGCACACTGTGTCCAGAGGCTGCAGTTTTAGTGGTGGGTACACAATTCAGTTCCTGACCCAGGAAGTGGCATGTCAGGGCAGGCAGTGGTGTTGGCTGTGGTATAATTTAGTTCTTGGTTCAGACGTGACAACTGTTCACATATTTGGTGACAGCAATGGTATCAAAAGTGATTTTCTCATCTAAGTAGTTCCTGAGTCATGTGTTTCTATCTTGCACAGCTTCTCTAGCCTTTCTACAATCCTGTAACCTACCTGTGATCCTTTTAAGATTTCTTTTCTGTTTAATCAGCCACAGACAGCTTCTGTTGCTTGAAACCCAGGCTCCTGAGAAGGGGCTGGAGAAGCAGATCACTTTATTGGTGTGCTTCATGTACAGAGAGTAGAGATTTCCACCTCTACCATACTCAAGTATCTGGTACTAGACGTACTTTTCTTTTTCTTTCTTTTTCCCTCCCTCTCTTCTTTTCTTTTCTTCTCTTCTCTTCTTTTCTTTTCTTTTTTGAGATGGAGTCTCCCTCTGTCACCCAGGCTGGGGTACAGTGGCACAATCTCAGCTCACTGCAACCTCCGCCTCCCAGGTTCAAGTGATTCTCCTGCCTCAGCCTCACAAGTAGCTGGGGTTACAGGTGTGTGCCACCTCACCCAGCTAGTTTTTTTGTATTTTTAGTAGAGATGGGGTTTCACCAGGTTGGCCAGGCTGATCTCAAACTCCTGACCTCAGGTGATCCACCTGTGTCGGCCGCCCAAAGTGCTGGGATTACAGGCCACTGAGCCCGGCCTAGATGTACCTTTCTAATGTGAGCAACTTTAAAACTGAACAGAATATATGAAACCACTCTTTTCAGACATCAAACAGCACGTAGCACAGGACCATGATTTCTGAAAGCAGGGAACAAATGAGGCAAGCCCTACTATCACTCTAACTTTCTGCTGAACATGCTCTCTAAATTGTAGCACAATGAGGGGGAACCCAAGCAGAGCCTAGTGGTCTTGCTGAGTTGAAGAGATAGGTGAGCAGACTTTTCAAGGAAGAGTGTCAGAGAGGAAAGAAAATAACAGCAAAAAACTCTCCTGGGATCCCTTTGAATCTGTTGCTGGATATTAAGCTGCACATGCGTAAAGTGAAACTTCACAGTGCTACGTAAAGAACTACCACCGAGCTGTGAGCTGATTGGTTCCCAGGGCTCCCTGGATGATGTTTGAGTTTCAACTCGCCAATATGAAGAGGCCTTGTTGATTGTCCAGGAATTCAGTAGAAATCCCAAAATGGTTATGCATTAGTAGAAGGGCTAACTAAGGCGAACAAGTAGAAGTAACTCTAGACATCCTCCAACAAGGTTTAGAAAGCAGCCTCAAAAAGAAGTTCATCCACTATTACCATAACTGCCAGCCCAAACAAATGTTGCCATTTTTAAAACAATAAAACAGACATTTAACAACATTAATTTCAGAATGTTAAAAATACTAGATATGCAAATAAGTAGGGATATAGAATTGGAAATCAGGAGAAAAATAATTTAATAGACACAAACCCCAAAATGACAGAGATAATAACGTTAGCAGACAAGGACTTTACAAAATTAAACACAAGGATTTAAAGGAAAACATGAACATAGTGAAGAAAAAACTAGATGATACAGAAAAGAACCAAATGGAACTTCTGGAGCTAAAAAATAAAACACCTGTAAGAATAATTCAGTGGCTGAGCTTAACAGTAGATTAGGTGTTGTAGAATAAATTATCTGTGATGCTGAAGACATAACGATAGAAAATATCCAAACGAAAGCAGAGAAAACGGAAATGAAAGAAACACGGAATCACAGAGTCTCAATCACCTTAAGACGATATGAAATGATTTAATGCACACACATAACTGGAGTCCTCAAAAAGGAGTGAGGGTGATGATTTGAAGACATAATAGCCAAAAAGTCCCAAATGTAACGAGAGTTATAAACATACAGATCCAAGAAGTTCAACAAATTAGGATAAAAACAAAGCAAACCATATCAAGCAAGGCACTCTGTAATTAAATAACTGAAAACCAGTAATAAATAGAAAAAAATTAAAAGCAGAAAGAGAAAAAAAGATGCATTTTATGCAGGGAACAAAGACAGATATAAGTGCATACTTCTCTTCAGAAATAATGCAAACTAGGACTTAATGAAATAGTGTCTTTAATGTGATAAAAGAAAAAGAAGGCATTGTCAATCTGGAATTCTATATCCACCAGAAATATTCTTTAAAATTGAAGGTAAAATAAATGTTTGTCAAACAACAGAAGGCTTAAAGTTTTTTTAAAACCAGAAGATTTTCAATACAAGAAATACTAAAGAAAGTTCCTAAGACAGAAAGAACATGGTACCAGATGAAACCACTGACCTACACAAAGAAATGAAGAGCACCAGAAATGGTAAATGTATGATGCATTTCTTTTTCTTTTAAAAAAATTCCTTTAAAACGTAATTGACTTTGGCCGGGTACAGTGGCTTACACCTATAATCCCAGCACTTTTGGAGGCTGAGGCAGGTGTATTGCTTGAGCCTGAGAGTTTAAGACCAGCCTAGGCAACATGGCAAAACCCTGTTTCTAGGAAAAATACAAAAGAAAAAAAAAAATAGCTAGGCGTGGTGGCACACTCCTATAGTCCCAGCTTCTCAGGTGGCTCAGGCGGGAGGATTGCTTGATCCCAGGAAGTCAAGGGTGCATGAGCTGAGATCATGCTACTGTACTCCACTTGGGGTGACAGAGCCAGACCATGTCTCAAAAAAAACCAACAACCCATTATATATATATATATATATATATATATATATATATATAATGTGTGTGTGTAAAAGTTATACCTATAAAATAACATTATATATAAAATATTATCTATAACATATATATGTATCATATATATATAGTATTTTATATATATAGCATTGGATATAGATATAATTAAAAATAAAAATACAATCGATCATCTAAAACAAAAATAATAGCAGTATATTACATGGTTTATAACATGTAGAGATGAAACCTGTAATAATAACAAAAAAAGATAGAAAAACAGAAATAGCAATATATTCTTATAAAATCCTTCCATTGTGCATTAAGTGGTATAGTATTATCTGAAGGTTGTCTTAGTTTCTTCCTGCTGTTATAACAAACTGCCATAGACTGGGTCACTCATAAATAATAACAATTTATTTCTCATAGTTCTAGAGTCTGGGTAGTCTGAGATCAAGGAATCAGCAGATCTGGCACCTAGTGAGAGCTCACTCTCTGCTTCCAAGATGGCATTTTGTTGCTGCATGCTCCAGAGGGAAAGGAACAAACACTATAATGACACATGGTAGAAGGGAAAAAGGGGTTAAAATAGAAAACTCTCTTAAGCCCTTTTATAAGGACACTAATACCATCTATGAGGGCTCAGGTTCTGCCTCTTAATACCATCACCTTGGGGTTTAAGTTCCAACATAAATTTTGGAGGGACACATATATTCAAACTATGACAAAGGTAGATTAGGAAAAATTAAAGATGCATGTTGTAAAACCTAGAGCAATCACTATAAATAAATACATAAATAAATAAAGCAACGAGGTGTTGCTAATAAGCCAACAGTAAAGATAAAATGGAATACCACCCCCCCCCCAAAAAAAAAATCAAAAAGAAAGTCAGGAGGGTGCCAAGACCATTCAGTGGTCTTAGGAAAAGAGTAGTCTCTTCAATAAATGGTGATGAGACAAACTAGATATCCACACGCAAAAGAATGAATCTGGATCCTTCCCTCTCAACATATACAAACATTTACTCAAAATGAATTGACAACTGAAAGATATGAGCTAAAACCATAAACTTTTAGGAGAAAACATAGGGATAGATCAATAGTTTCTTGGATATGATGTCAAAAGCATAACAACAAAAACAAAAACAAAACTGGACTTCATGAAAATTACAAAACTTTTCTGCATCAAAGGACATTATCAAGAAAGTGAAAAGACAACATACAGAATGAGAGAAAATACTTATAAATCAAATAGCTCATAAGACTCTAGCATCCAGAATATATAAAGTTCTCTTGCCACTCAACAATAAAATGACAAGTAGTTTATTTTTTTAAATGGGCAGAGAACTTTAACAGACATTTCTCCAAACAAGATACAAATCACCAACAAGCTCATGAAAAGGTATTCAACATCATTAGTAATTAATCATTGGGTAAATGTAAATAAAAACCTTAATGAGGTACTCCTTCACACCCACTAGGAAGGCTATAATTAGGGGTGGGGGAAGGAAAATAAGTGTTGGTGAAGATGTGAAGAAATTGGAACCCTGTAGATTGCTGGTGGGAATGTAAAATGGTTCAACCTCTGGAAAACAGTTTGAAGGTTCTTTAAAAAATTAATTATAGAATTACAATATGGCCCAGCAATTCTACTGCTAGGTATATATCCAAAATAATTGAAAACAGGTACTCAAATAAATACATGTGCATGCCATGTTCACAGTGGCACTATTCCCAGTAGCCAAGAGGTGAAGACAGCTCAAATGTCTATCAATGGATGAATGGATAAATTGTGGTATATTGATACAGTGGAATATTAAGCCATAAAAAGTAATGAAGTACTGATACATGCTACAATATGGATGAACCTCAAAAACGTTGTGCTAAGTGAAAGTAGCCAGACACAAAATGTCATATGTTGTATGTTTCCATTTACATGAAATATCCAGAACAGGTAAAGTCATAGACAGAATGTAGATTTGTGGTTGCTATAGGCTGAGGGTTGGTAGGGTGTGAAGGGAACATGAGGAGCAGCTGCTTAATGAATACGAGGTTTCCTTTTGGAGTGATAAAAGTGTTTTGAAACTAGATAGAGGCAATGGTTGTGCAACCTTGTGAATGTAATAAATGCTACTGAAATATTCACTTTAAATTCACTTCAATTTCAAATAATGTATCCACCAACCAAGAAAAAAAATAAAAGCCAGGTGATATGGTTTGGCTGTGTCCCCACCCAAATCTAATCTTAAATTGTAGCTCCCATAATTCCCACGTGCCATGGGAGGGGCGTGGTAGGAAGTAATTGAATCATGGGCTCTGGTCTTGCCAGTGCTGGTCTTGTGATAGTGAACAAGTCTCGCGAGATCTGATGGTTTTACAAACGGGAGTTCCCCTGCAGGAGCTCTCTCTTGCCTGCTGCCGTGTTAAGATATGTCTTGCTTCCCCTTCGCTTTCCACCATGATTGTAAGGCCTCCTCAGCCATGCTGAACCGTGAGTCAATTAAACCTCTTTCCTTTATATGTTACCCAGTCCTGGGTATGTCTTTATCAGCAGTGTGAGAACAAACTAATACGTCAGGAAAAGAGGGAAAAAAGGAAGAAAGAATAGCTGGTTAAAATGGAAAATAGCAAGATAAAAGACTTAAATCCAACCACACTGATAATTATAGCACATATAGTAACACCTGGGGAGGGCGCAGGGCAGGTGGCCAGGGGAAGCAGGTAATAATGAGAACCTTCGTGTTTGAATACCCAACAGACAAGCTGTTTGACCTCTGAAGTGAGTATTGGAGAAGGGAGGAGGATGATAGTTCTGGGTTCCTGAGAGGTAGACGCCTGACCTACACTGAGATGGTGGCAGAATTAGGGGCATGACCACCCTACCCACCAGCACCATCCCATCACTGCGCCCAGGCCTGCACCTCTTCTCAGCTTCTGTTCAGCCCAGTGCTTCTCTCCTGGAGCCACCCTGGTCTCGCATATGCTGTAGGGACTAGGGGATTCTGGGGCTGGAAGAGGAGAGTGCTCTAGATGTAGGTGGTAGGAGACTGAGCTGCATTTTGGAGATATGCAGCTTTGGCCTGAACTGAGTGATCCTGAGACCTTCAGTTAAAGGTGGGAATTTCCAGCAGAAGCCATATAGTCAGGAATATCCATCAACCCCCTTTGCAACAATGTAACAGGACAGGTTATAAATATACTGAAATCATTTCTTTCTGACTCAATAACATTTCCTGCCTTGAGCTCCCAGAGTGCCCTGATCAGGCCACTGCAGCACCCTCACATTCATCATCTTCATATTCCCCTCTCCTTCAACTCAGAGAAGGCCGCAAATCCCTAAGATTGTTGAAAGTCTACTAGAGAGACTGCTTCCTCACCACCCACCCATATATCCATGGGTCCAACAAATTATCATCATCATCATCATCATCATCATTATTAAAGACAGGTGTCACTCTGTTGCCCAGGTTGGAGTAACACCTGTCTTTAACAATGATGATGGCACATTCACAGCTCACTGCAGCCTCAAACACCTGGGGTCTAGTGATCCTCCTGCCACAGCCTCCTGAGAAGCTGAGACTATGGGTGCACACCACCATGGCTGGCTAATTTTTAAAGTTTTTTGTAGAGTTGGAGTCTTGCTGCATTTCTCAGGCTGGTCTCAAACTCCTGGCCTCAAGCAATACTCCTGCCTTGGCCTTCCAAAGGACTGGGATTACAGGCATGAGCTACCACACCTGGCCAAATCATTATGATTAAGCTACTGCTGTGTACTAGACTCTGTGGGCAGTGTTGAGATGAGTGCAGAGTGGGTCAAAAATAGTCCTCTTCCCAAGATCACTGAGGAACCCCCTAGACATGGTGAGGGACAGCATTGAATGGGTACAGTCTCTTCCTTGCAAACCAGTACCTTCCCTGTATCATAATGAGCTGTGTCTAACAGCAAAGGTGAGGCCAGCCAGGACTTGTCATGGTGAGAATTAAGTCAGTATCAAAGCAATGTTGGGCATCTGAATGTGTAACTTGAGGCTGAGGATGAGTAGATGCTACTTCTGGTATTCCTGCCCTCCCTCTTAGGGCTGTCCCTACCTACGACTTACAGGTTGGAGGCTTGGGCAGCCAGCTGCCTCTGAAGGGCTATTTCCTAGGGCTCATTGCTGACTCCATCCCTACCCTTGGCCCTTCTGGAGGCTTCCTGGGGCTCTGATCTCCAGCCTGGGCCAACTTCTCCATAGGCAGCTCTAGGAGTATGGTTCTAGGAAGGGCAGAATGAGGGGCTCTGGGAGCCCATGGGCAGGGAAGTGGTACTTTATGAATGACAGCATCTGATATTTCTCTCTCACTTTACAAAGCTTGTTTGCTTCTTCCATTATTTGGCCTTCTCAGTTCCACCACGAGGGCAACAGAACTCCTCATCAACATCCTGGTTTTACAGAAGTAGTTTTGTGTCTCTAGGTGAATTCAGGCAGATTGTCAGCCTTTATCCAGATTGCCCAGCCTGTGAGTGACATCAGAACTGGGGTCTGAACCTCTGATGCCCAGTCCTGGATGCATCTTGTGACACCAAGCTGCTGCCCATGGAGCCTCCAAGGCAGAGGAAGCCCTCCTGTTTCAGGGGCAGCCTTGTTTCCACCCTCATGAAGTGGCAGAAGGGAGTCCTACTCCAGAGAGCCACCATCCTGTTATGTCCCATGTCCACCCAGCATGTGGGGCATGCCCACTATTAGCCATATAAACTGCTTATATGCCAGGCAGCCATAATCATAGACCATTGCCACCACCCCATCCCCACTTTCAAAGAGGGCTATTTTGGCGGGTGAATGTTTTGACAAGTGAATTGAGTGGGAACATGAGACCTTCCAAGATCTTCTTAAGTAACAACAGATGGTTGCTTCACTGCTTTCTAAGAAGGGTGAATTTATTTAACTTGTAGTGAAGTGTTTCTCATTTTGTCCTGCAAATTGCAGTAACAAATACATTTTTCACTGTGAACTGGAATACATACACGTACATATGTTTGTGTGTGTTCACATGTATCTACACATATAACAAAAGGTTTGATATAACAATTCTTAACCTTACTACCTGTAATGAATTATGGATTTTTTATTCCATTTAATTTCATTTATTTTCATTGAATGACATTTCATTCAGTGATGACCCACTAAATGATTTCACAGTCCACCAAAGGGTCAGGGTTCACACTTTGAGACACCCCAGTGCAGGTCTCTGCTGGCTGGGTGCATTGGCTTGTGGCTGGAGGTGAGTGCTCAGGACCACAGAGGGATAAAGAACCTCTATAACTCAACAACAACAAAACAACCTGATTAAAAAATGGGCAAAGAACTTGAGTAGATAGTTTCCAAAGAAGATAAGCAAATGACCAATAAGCGCATAAAAACATGCTTAATATTGCCATCATTAGGGAAATGTAAATCAAAACCACAATGGTAAATTGTTTTTAACACAATGGGTATTTAATATCCATTAGGATGGCTATTATTTAAAAACAAAAGAAAACAACAAACCCAGGACCAGGCATAGTGGCTCACACCTGTAGCCCCCAGCCTTTGGGAGGCTGAGGAGGAGGATCACTTGAGGCCAAGAGTTCAAGACCAGCCTGGGCAACAAAGTGAGAATCCCACCTCTACCAAAAAATTTAAAAATTAGTTGGACATGGTAGTGTGTACCTGTAGTCCCAGCTACTCAGGAGGCTGAGGCAGGACTATTTCTTGAGCCAGGAGTTTAAGGCTGCAGTGAGCTATGATCATGCCACTACACTCTAGCCTGGGCAACAGAGCCAAGACCCAAAAGAAAGAAAAAACAAAAAAAGAAAACAGCAAGTATTGGGAAAGATGTGGAAATACTGGAACCCATGTGCATTGCTGTGGAACTATAAAACAGTGCAGCTGCTATGGAAAATGGTATGGACATTCCTCAAAACACAGAACTTAGAACTACCATATGATTCAGGAATTCCACCTCTGGGCGTATATCCCAAAGAAGTGAAAGCAGCTCCTTGAACAGATATTTATACACCCGTGTTCATAGCAGTGTTATGCACAACAGCCAAGAGGTGATAGCAACCCAAGTGTCTATGAATGGATGAATAGACAAAAGGTGGTATATTCACGCAATGAAATATTCAGCCTTAAAAACGAAGGAAATTCTGACCTGTGCTACAACATGGGAGATCCTGGAGACATCATACTAAGTGAAATGAGCCAGTCAAGGAAGGACAAATATTATACGATTGTATTTATATGAGGTACCTAGAATAATCAAATTCATAGAGAGAGGAAGTAGAATGGTGGTTGCCAACAGTTACTTGGAGAAGAGTATGTGGATTAGTGTTTAATGGATACACAGTTTAAATTTGGGAAGATGAAAAAGTTCTGGAGACGGATGGTGGTGATAGTTGCAAAACCATGTGAATATTCTTAATGCTCCATAAATGTACACTTACAAAGGTGGGAGGTGATGGCTCATGCCTGTAATCCCAGCACTTTGGGAGTCTGAGGCAGGTGAATCATTTGAGGTCAAGAGTTCTAGACCAGCCTGGCCAACATGGTAAAACCCCATCTCTACTAAAAATACAAAATTAGCTAGGCGTGGTGATGTACGCCTGTAGACCCAGCTACTCGGGAGGCTGAAGCACAAGAATTACTTGAAGCCAGGAGGTGGAGATTGTAGTGAGCCAAGATCTCACCACCACACTCCAACCTGGATGACAAGAGCAAAACTCCATCTCAAAATAAGAATCATAATAATAATTAGTAAATAAATAATGTACACTTAAAAATGGTTAAATGGCAAAATTTCTTATGTACATTTTACCACAATAAAACAAAAAAGAGAGGTGTCACCTTTAAAATAGGGTTTTCAGCTTATCTAAAAAATCAGATCTTATGACTGTTAAAATGCATGCTCTGAATGAAGAGACCCCCTCCCTCCACAGCAGGCTTTATGTGAGCAACAAGGCTGTTTATTCACCTGGGTGTGAGTGGGCTGAGTCAGAAAAGAGAGTCAGTGAAGGGCGGTGGGATAGGAGTTGGTTTATAGGCTTAGAGTAGGCAGTGGGAAGTTACAGAGGTTACAGTTTAGGGAGGTTTTTTGCAAGCTGGGTAGGGGGGTTGTAGGGTGTGTAGTCGTGAGGTTGACCAAGGTTGGTTACAAAGTCCAATGGCCTTGTCAATTAAGGCCAGAATAAGAAACAATAGAATTATTTTTTTTCCAACTCAGCAACTCTGTTTACATAACAGCCTTGTCCACACCCCGTGGGGCCTCTCATGGTTTCTTGATGTTCTTCACAGAAGATGAGTTGGAGGCCAACTCCCATCGCTTTCTCGAATTGGGCATGAGGGATGCGCCCATCAGTGATGGTGTTCTTGGGGTCAGGGTCAAGACCAGGTTCAGTCATTGCTGCCTCAGCAGAGGCTTCCTGGGCCTGATGCTAGTTAGTTAGTTAGATGCTGGTCAGGTTAGTTAGGCACTGCAGAGGTTGATCATTCTTACGTTTTTCATGATCTTCCAGCTACTTCAGGTTGTTTTCTAATTCCGGAAGGCCCTCCAGAGGTGTACGTGTGAGTCACAGGGGTTGCTATAGCATCAGTGGCACCATCAGTCAGCCTAAAAGACCTTACATTCCTGTCTTTTTTTTTTTTTTCTTAAAGATGGGGTTTCACCGTGATGGCCAGGCTGGTCTTGAACTCCTGACCTCAGGTGATCCACCCACCTCGGCCTCCCAAAGTGCTAGGATTACAGGCATGAGCCACTGTGCCCGGCCTCCTGTCTTTTTTATATTAGTAATATAAAGTGAAAAGAAATGAAGAATGGAGAGCAATGGAATATTAGGGAGGCCAGCACAGAGGGGTGATGGAGTGATGTTTCTCAGGGCCTCTTCAAGCGAGATTGGGGGTGGTGCAGAAAGCTAAAGATGCAAAAGAATTTAGACTGCTGGGAGATCTCAGGGTACAGGGTGATATTGTGGGGTTGTTAGTGGGAGCATTCGTTTTATTGACTGATTGATTATAGCTTGAATACGATTTTGTAGGAATTGAGAGATTAATCGGAAAAGACAAGGTCTGAATAAGAGAAAGAGAAAAATGGGTATAAGGGGCCTGCTAATGGAAGGAGCCATGATACCCAGTTAGAGAGTGGCCAGCTAGGTCCAGAATAATTATTTGCCTGATTAGAGAGCTTTTGGGCTCTTTTAATTTATTGATGCCATCATGTATGAGGCGGGACTGGTTTACACAAAAACAACATTCTTCATTAGGAATAGGCAAAGACCTCTTTCAGCAGCGAGTAAATCAAGACCTCTGTGGTTTTGGAGGACACCTGAAGCTAGGGAGTTTACTTGAGCTTGAAGAAGGGATAGTGATTGAGTTAATTCTGCAATGCTAGCAGAGAAATCATTAGAGAGGCTGTGGTAGGTGATGATTGAAGTGGTAAGGCCTGCTATGCCTGTGCTGAGTGCAGTAGTAATTCCTAACCCTACAAGTAAGGGGATCAATGAAGGGACCCCCTTGTGTCATGTCAGGACCACAAGGGGAACAGGGAGGCTTTCGTCCCCCTTGGCAAACTGAATTTTGGGAGTAAGGAAAACTAGGGTACAAGTGCCTGTCCAGTTGGTAGGAGGGCAGATGTAAGAAAAACCAGAGGAAAAGAAGTCCTTGGCTTAGGCAGAACTGGAAATGTAAACTGAAAAGGTGAGAAAGTGTTCTGAGGGCGCTGGGGCTTTGGACCCAAATGCCAAGGGAACCAGCAAGGGCTGTGGCTGTTAAAAGTTGTAGCGGGGTTTGGTAGGGTAACCATGTGAAGGGAGAACTCTTGTTTTCATGGTGCATGAGGAAGTGCATGGTATCTCTAACTACTCACTCTCATCAACAAGATTGGGTATGAGCAGACAGGAAGAGGGGTCTGGAGGAGAGTCTGAGGAGCAAGGGGAGGGCAGCCCGGGGCAAAGTGAGAGACAGGGTAAATGCCTACCTAGGCAAGACCTGCTGTTGACCTTTTTAAGGCTGCTGGAATAAGGGAGGGCTTTTCTGTAGTGCGCAGTTCATATGCTCGTATTTTTTGGTTAACGTGGGTAGTAGGGCTCTTGAGGTGAAGTGTAAAGGGACACAAAGAGGGCACGAGGTTTCCCAGGGGGATTCCAGTGGGTGATTGTTGGGAAATGCGTAAGGGAGATACAACAGGAATAGTTGCTTGTGTGGTTATCGGTCTGAGAAGGGTAGTTGACTTGACATGGGGGAAAGATTACGTAGGTAGGTGTGTAGAAGAGCAGCAGCCTGTTGGGATGAGATATCCGGGGTGTCTCTGTTGACTCTGTCTAGGAGGTAGAGGAGTTCTTCTGGGGGGTACAGGTGGGGAGTGTTGAAGGAAGTCTAGAGGTGTAGAGAAACGGGAGAGTTCGTCCGGTCAGTAGAGCAGGAACAGCTGTGTAGTAAGATGAAGAGAGGGAAATGCATAGCCAGCAATCTCTGGCTAAGGAAGGGTTCGAGTTGGATAGGAGAAAATGGGTTAGATTTACAGTAGGTTGGAGGTAATCAGGGAGAGGTATTGGGTAGCAGGAGAATGGGAGCGAGATTAACAGTGAGTATAAAAGAAAAGAAGAGAATTGTCGGGGTGGAAGAACTGGAGAGTTCCTAGCCACAGAAGATCATTTAACCACTCTCAAAGAGAGTCAAGGGTGGCAGCCTGGGATAAAACCATGAAATATCGGCCGTAATTGTCTGAAGGAAAAGTGTAAACCGGCAGCATAAACAAAAATAGTTTCTTCAGGAATTCAAGCGAGCTTTAGAGAGGTTGGGGAGTGTACTTATGACTTCCAAAAGGAGATCGAGGAGTCAGGCTGTCTGTCTGACGGGCACAGTTTCACGTTGGAGTGGTGAACCCAGTGGGGAGGGTCTTACAGGTGGTCAGTGGTTGTGGTGCTGTAGACAACCAGAAAGGGTCCTGTCCACCGAGGTTGTAGAGACCGGGGGCGGGGGGCAGGCTCATTATCAGAACTGACTGTCCGATGAGGGTGTCTTCATATGGCTGGATATCTGGAGTAGGTAAGAGAAGGTTAGCAGCCTGGTGAATTTCATGTCGGGCCTGCTGGAGGATTGGAAGATGTTCACAGAGAGGGCTGTTGTCTGGAATAAGGTTGGGCCCAAGCAGGAAGGTGTGGCCATGTAGGAGTTCAAAGGGACTGTACCCCATGGGTTTTTGAGGGGTGGCCCAAATTCTGAGATGAGCAAGGGGTAGAAGAACCATCCCATCTTTCTTAAGTTGGAGGCTGAGTTTGGTGAGATGTGTTTTTAAAAGGCCATTGTTTCTTTCTACTTTTCCTGAGGACTGAGGATGGTATGGGGTGTGGAGATTCCACTGGATGCCCACCGCCTGGGTGATCTGGCTAATGAAGGCCTGTCCTTTGTCTGACTGTATGGAAGTAGGGAGACTGAAGTGGGGAATTATATCTGACAGAAGGGAAGAAATGACTGTGGTGGCCTTTTCAGACCCTTTGGGAAAGGCCTCCACTCATCCTGTGAAAGTGTCAACCCACACCAGGAGGTATTTGAACTTTCTAACATGGGGCATATGAGTAAAATCTATCTGCTAGTTTTGTACAGGGGTGAACCCTCAAGCCTGACGTGTAGGAAAAGGAGGGGGCCTGAGGAAGCCTTGAGGAGTAGTGGAGTGGCAGATGGAACATTGGGAAGTGATTGCCTTGACAATGGATTTCCATCATGGAAAGGAAATGAGGGGTTCTAAAAGACGGGCTAGTGGCTTGTACCCTACCCGAAAGCGGTCGTGAAAGGACGAGAGAATAGAATGAGCTTGTGAGGCAGGAAGGAGGAATTTTCCATGATTTAACAACCACTTGCTTTGAGGAGGAAGTGATTGATATGTAAAAGTTTTGGTGGGAGAGTAGGTAGGAGTGACAGGTGAGAAGGAGAAATACTGGCTGTGAGGGGCAGGTATTGGAGCATTAGCTGCTTCTTTAGCTGTTTTATTGGCATAAGCATTTCCTTGAGTAATGGGATCTGATGGTTTTTGGTGTCCCTTGCAGTGAATGACTCCAGCCTTGGCTGGAAGTAAAGTGGCTTTAAGAAGGGTTTTTATCAGGGGGGCATTGAGAATGGAGGACCCTTGTTTAGTGAGAAATCCTATTTCTGCCCATATAACAGCATGGTGATGAAGGATGTGGAAGCCGTATTTAGAATTGATGTAGATATTGACATGCAATCCTTTTGGAAGTGTGAGGGCACAGGTTAGAGCAATAAGCTCAGCTTGTTGAGAAGTGGTAGAAGGGGGAAGCATAGCAGCTTCAATAATAGATGTGAGAGACACTATTGTATAACCTGCTTTTGCTGGTGATCATCGGTTGGGCTTTGAGGAGCTGCCATCAATAAGCCAAGTGTGGTCTGGGTCCATAACAGGAAAGAGAGAAAGATGAGGGAATGGGGAGGATGCCATGTAAATTAGGGAGATACAGTCATGGGGTTCAGGGTTTGTGCCAGGTATTAAATGAGAAGCTGGGTTGAAGTCTGGACCAGGGGCAATGGTAACTGTGGGGGTTTTGATGAATAATGAGTAGAGTTGGAGAAGGCAGGGGGCAGAAAGTATGTGTGCCACGTGTGCGGAGGAAATTAGATTTTGAAAGTTATGAGGACTGTAAAGGGTAAGTGGAGTAGAGCCTGTAATTTTAAGGGATTCCAGGAGTAAAACAGCAGCTGCTGCCATGGCATGCAGACACACTGGCCAGCCCTGGACTGTAAGATCAAGTTGTTTAATTGGGAAGTGCCAGTGTGGGAGCCATTTCTAGGGCTTTTTTCAGAGAACAAAAAGAAGAATGAGGGAAGGATTTAGGGTCTATGGGGTCAGCTAAGTCCCCCTTTGAAAGCTTATAGAGTGGTTCTGCCAGTAAGGCAAAGCCTGATATCCAGAGGCAGAAGTATCCTACCACGCCTAGGAAGGAGAGAGGCTGCTGTTTAGTAGAAGGAGTTGGGGTCTGGGAGATCAACCAGACACAGTCAGCAGGGAGACCACATGTGTTCTGTTGGAAGATTATGCCAAGATAGGTGATGGATGGGGAAGAAATTTGGGCTTTGGAAGGGGATACGTGATACCCCTTTGAGTATAGTTGCTGAGGAAGGAGGAGGGTATCTTACTGGGAAGATTTGTAAGAGGGACTACAAAGAAGATCATCCACATACTGAATAAGGTGAGAAGCAGAGGAAAGTAGACCATGAGAAAGGGCTTGACTAAAGTAGTCAGGGCTATCTCTGAAGCCTTGGGACAGAACAGTCCAGGTGAGTTGCTAAGACTGATGGGTGTTGGGATCAGTCCAGGTGAAGGCGAAAAGCAGCTGAAAGGAGGGATGTAAAGGGCTGGTAAAAAAGGCATCATTGAGATCAAGAACAGAATAATGGGTTGTAGAAGGGGGTATTGAGGATAGGAGGGTATAAGAGTTGGGTACAATAGGATGGATGGGAAGTACAATCTGATTGATGAGGCAAAGGTCTTGGACTAGCCTATAGGATTTGCCCGGTTTCTGGATAGGTAGAATAGGGGAGTTGTAAGGAGACTTTGTAGGTTTTAAAAGGCCATTTTGTAATAGGGAGGTGATAACAGGCTTTAGTCCCTTTAAAGCCCGTAGTGGGATGGGGTGCTGGCATTGAGCAGGGTAAGGGTGATTAGGTTTTAATGGGATGGTAAGGAGCATGTGATCTATTGCTAATGAAGGAGTGGAGGTGTCCCATACACGTGGGTTGAGGTAGGGAGATGTAAGAGGAGGTTGTGAGAGAGGCTTTGAATCGGGCAAAAAGACAGCTATGAGATGTGGCTCTAGTCCAGGAATGGTCAGAGAGGCAGATAATTTAGTTAAAGTGTTTCAGCCTAGTAGGGGAACTGGACAGGTAGGAATAACTAAGAGGGAGTGTGTACAAGAATGCTGTCCAATTTGGCGCCAGAGTTGGGGAGTTTTAAGGGGTTTAGAGGCTTGGCCATCAATACCCACAACAGTGATGGGGGCAAGGGAAATAGGCCTTTGGAAAGAAGGCAATGTGGAGTGGGTAGCCCCCGTGTTGCCCTCCACTGTAAGAGTTACCCGAAGCTCAGCATCAGTGATGGTCCAGGGGGCTTCCGAGGCAATTGGTCAGCATCAGTCTTCTTCCGCTAAGCCAAGGAGATCAGGGAAAGAGTCAGCCTGAGGGCTATGAAGCTGGGCTCCTGGAGACTTAAAGACAACGTTCTAAAGCAGGCAGTCTGACTTCCAGTGGGATCCTGCATACACAGGAAGCGGCTTAGGAGGAATCTCAGGCTGTGGGCATTCCTTGGCCCAGTGGCCAGGTTCTAAGCATTTGAAGCAACGCTTTGAGGGAGGAGATCCCAAAGAGAAGCCTGGACGCTGTGGGCCTGGTGGTCTGAAGCTTCTGTGAGCTGAAGGAATGGCTGGGGTCTGTCTTACGTGGAGGCAAGCATTTGTAATTCTGAAATGTGCTGCCACTTGGCAGCCTCTTCCTGGTTATTAAACACCTTAAAGATGAGGTCAATTAGTTCCTGTTGTGGGATTTGAGGGCCAGATTCTAGCTTTTGAAGTTTTTTCCTAATATTGGGGGCAAACTGGGTAATGAAATGCATCTTAAGAATAAGACGGCCTTCTGGCCCTTCTGGGTCTAAAGCAGTAAATCATCCAAGGATGGCTGCTAAGCAAGCCATGAACTGAGCAGGGTTTTCATCTTTGCCTTGGGTGGTTTCTTCAAGTTTGTCATAGTTGACAGCTTTATATGCTGATTTTTTTAGCCCTTCTACTAAGCATGAGATCATGTAATCTTGCCTTTCTATACTGAGGGAACTTGCCTGGTACTCCCAGTTAGGCTCTTCCTGGGGAACTACCCTGGCACCTTCCTGGAGAGTAGACTCTAGGTGCTGGCAATCATCAGCGTGAGATGGAGCTAGGGTGTAAACTCTTTCTCGCTCTTCTGGGGTGAGAGTGGAGGTGAGGATGACTTAAGTCATTCCAGGTTAAACTATAAGACAGGGTCAAGTATTGGAATTCCTGTATGTATTTTGTAGGCTCTAAGGGAAAGGAGCCTAATCGTTGGCTAATCTGAGAGAGGTCAGACAGGGAGAAGGGAAGATGCATTCTGACTATGCCTGCAGCTCCAGCCACCTCTCAAAGGGGGAACTGTTGGGCAGGTGGGGAAGGGCTATTCCCAGGGCTGAACTGCAAACCAGATCTGGTGTGGGGTGGACTGGTAACAAGAGGGAGGTAGGGAGGTGGAGTGCTGACTGGAGAGGGGTTAGGTTGTGGGGAAGGATTAGGAACAGGAGGAGCGGGCAGAGGGTCAGGGGCTGGCTGAGGTGGATGGGGAGGAGAGAGAGCAATGGGATCAATGGATAAGGAGGAAGATTCAGTGTCGGGGAAAGGGTTGAAGGAGCAGAAGGAGAAGTGGGAAGAGAAAGAAGGAAGATTTGGGATGTGTTACATTGGGAACAGATGGTTGGAAGGGGTCTGAGCATGAAAAATGCCTGGACGTATGTAGCACTTCAGACCATTTGCCCATTCTGCAACAAAAGTTGTCCAGGTTGTGCAAGATTGAGAGAGAAAAAGTGCCATTTTCTGGCCATTTGGAACCATTGTCTGATTTGTATTGGGGCCAGGTGGTATTGCTAAAGAAAATGAGACATTTAGGTTTCAGATCGGGTGACAGTTGAAGAGGTTTTAGGTTTTTTAGGACACAGGCTAGAGGTGAGGATTGAGGAATGGAGGGCTGAGTGTTGCCCATAGTGAAGGAGATAAGTTTTAAGGAAAGGAGTAGAGTAGAGACCAGGAGAAGGGGCGAGCAGCTGCCAGGGTGTTCAGTAGGCATCCCTGACATTCCTGGGCTGTAACGTGGGTGAGTGATCAAGGCAGGAGTTCCCCAGGTTGACCAGACACCAAAGGAAGACTGCCTTCCCGAGTCCATGACTGAGATCGGAGTTTTTGAGGGAGAGGGAGAGACTTGTCTCCTCTGGCTCTACACAGATAAAGAGTATTTCTTTGTCTCCACTAGAAGGAAAAAGATTTAAAGGAAAAGAGAGAGAGGGGGGAGACCGCTTATCCGATCTGAAGGTGGTGAGAGCTGTTCAGCATGCTAAGTGAGAGCTGCTGGTCTGGTCTGATGTGTTGAGGTCTCAGGTGGGTCTCTTCCCAGAGTGGGGGTAGGGACAGGGGGCTGGTCTCCCAAAGGAATACCCCTGTCCCAGGTTTTCTGCACCAAATGTTAAAACGGGTGCTCTGAATGGCGACCCCCCCAAAACAGGCTTTGCATGAGCAACAAGTCTGTTTATTCACCCAGGTGTGAGTGGGCTGAGTCTGAAAAGAGAGTCAGCAGAGGGCAGTGGGATAGGAGTTGGTTTTATAGGCCGGGGGTAGGCAGTGTAAAGTTACAGAAGTTACAGTTTAGGGCGGTTTTTTTGCAAGCTGGGAGGGGACTCTAGGTTTGCAAGCTGGGAGGGGGGTCATAGAATGTGGAGTCATGAGGTTGACCAAGGTCAGTTACAAAGTCCAATGGCCTTGTCAATTGAGGCCAGAATAAGAAACAATAAAAAACTGTCTCAGGTTAGTTAGGTGCTGCAGGGGTTGATCATTCTTCAGTTTTTCAAGATCTTCCAGCTACTTCAGGTTTTTTCCTAATTCCAGAAGGTCCTCCAGAGGTGGATGTGCAGGTCACGGGGATCGCCATAGCGTCAGTGGCGCTGTCAGTCAGCCGAAAAGACCTTACAGTGACATCCTCGTCCAGATTTTCTAAGGCAACAGACCAGGGGAATTATTTGCCCCTTTAGACAAGGATGGAAATGAAGCACTTTTCAAGGATCTAGAACCAGAAACTGCCACTCGAAACTTCTAGCTATACAACATTGAAGCAAATGACTCTTTGGGAGAACCTGATTGCTTTGAAGTAAACTGCCTGCAGATGTTTTAGAAGGACAAATTCGGTTGTGAATTTTTAATGTAAATTATTTGGGGAGAAAGGTTTCTTCACCTGCCTGTAGGTATTAGCTTTCTCCAGTCCTGACCAAAGCCTGCTTTGCCAGTGTGAATGGAATTCTTGGAAAAAAAAACTCTATGTGGCCCCTTACTCATCAGCAACTGAAGCAGAGATGAAGCTTTTCAGGCGCTTCTGATTTTCTCTCCAGGCGTCTCCTGGTACTTCCAGACCAAA
Source organism: Cheracebus regulus (assembly GCA_963574635.1). Taxonomy (NCBI): domain Eukaryota; kingdom Metazoa; phylum Chordata; class Mammalia; order Primates; family Pitheciidae; genus Cheracebus; species Cheracebus regulus. The sequence goes on along the minus strand of CAUYQU010098347.1, from coordinate 9,404 downwards.
TGAACTCTCTCACCCTTTCCTTTTCTCCCCAGCTTGCTAGCAAGAGAACAGAGTGCCTGTTCCTGCTTTCTCACACCCTCACCCCAAGCTGAGCTGCTTTGTTCTGTGTGGCCAGAGGCCATCCTCAGACCTGATGCCCAACAGCTCGTGGGCCACATCTCCTCCTTCCACTCATGAGGCCTTGTCTCATGTCCTGGCCCTCATTGTGTACAGGCTCCCTCTGGCTTTTGGCACATAGTCCAAGACTCCTGCCTCCACCAGACCCAGGCTGATCTTCCTGAGCCCAGGTTTGGCGAGGGTACAGCCCTGCTAAGAAGCTTTTGATGGGCTCTTTTGCATAATGGCCCAACTCTCGGGCAGACATTTCCATCCTTCCCCAGTCACACCCCAGCATCCTTCTAGACATTGTCCTCTGCAAGCCTCTCGGCTACGGCCAAACCCACCTGCTCTCCACACCCAGACCTCCAACCCCTTTCCACCAGCAGGCCTTTGCCCACAGTGTTCTCCCCGAGCAGACTGTCCTACTTTCTTTCTGCTTATGATGACAGTCCATCCCTCAGTGCCCATCCTTACTCCTCCCTCTCTGACTGGCCCCTTGCCCACAGGGCTGCTTTCTCAGCTGAAGTCTGCAGCCACTCTGGCTGTGTCCTTTCCTGCACCTTATCCTATCCCATTTTGAGTGCCAAGTAACTTTCTACTGTTTTAAACCAGGGCCCTCTCTGAAACCCCAAGGCATTGCTTAAAGTTGGTTCTCCATAAAGATGCGATTGACTTTTGTCTATTTGGATAAATTCTCCTTAATAAATGCTACCAACTTTCTACATTTTCCCGGTGACTTGCCTCCAAGTTAAGGTACTACGTTGATGTGCCCTGAAACCTCATTTTGTTGTCTGAGTTTTCCTAAATTTCCTTATGTTCTTTCATTTATCTTCGTCTCCCTCCCTCCCTATTGGTGTTCTGTTGTTACCTGTGGAAGGTCTCAAACCATCCCCTACCTGTTTTAAACATCTACAGGTCAACAATACATTATAAAGGGTATTCAAATAGGAAGAGAGGAAGTTAAGTTGCCTCTGTTTGCAGACGACATGATTTTATATTTAGAAAACTCCACCATCTCAGCCCAAAAACTTCTTGAACTGATAAGCAACTTCAGCAAAGTGTCAGGATACAAAATCAATGTGCAAAAATCACACCACTCCTTTATACCAATAGGCAAGCAGAGAGCCAAATCATGAATGAACTCCCATTCACAATCACTACAAAGAGAATAAAATACCCAGGAATACAGCTAACAAGGGATGTGAAGGATCTCTTCAAGGAGAACTACAAACCACCACTCAAAGAAATAAGTGAGGACACAAACAAATGGAAAAACATTCCATCCTCATGCATAGGAAGAATCAGTATCATGAAAATGGACATACTGTCTGAAGTAATTTATAGATTCAATGCTATTCCCATTAAACTACCATTTACATTCTTCACAGAATTAGAAAAAAACATTTTAAATTTCATATGGAATCAAAGAAAACCCCATATAGCCAAGACAATCCTAAGCAAAAAGAACAAATCTGGAGGTATCATGTTACCTGACTTCAAACTATATGACAAGACTACAGTAACCAAAACAGCATGGTACTGGTACCAAAACCAGGCCAACGGAGCAGACCTCAGAAATAACATCACACATCTACAACCATCTGATCTTCGACAAACATGACAAAAATAAGCAATGGGGACAGCATCTTCTGTTCAGTAAATAATGCTGGGAAAACTGACTAGCAATGTGCAGAAAACTGAAACTGGATCCCTTCCTTACACCTTATACAAGAATAAACCCAAGATGGATTAGAGACTTACATGTAAAACCCCAAACCATAAAACCCTAGAAGAAAACCTAGCCAATACCATTCAGGACATAGGAATGGTCAAAGACTTCATGACAAAAATGTCAAAACCCATGGCAACAAAAGCCAAAATTCAGACATGGGATCTAATTAAACTAAAGAGCATCTGCATAGCAAAAGAAACTACCATCAGAGTAAACAAGCAACCTACAGAATGGGAGAAATTTTACAATCTACCCATCTGACAAAGGTCTAATATCCAGATTTACAAGGAACTTAAATATATTTACAAGAGAAAAAACAACAACCCCATCAAAAAGTGGACAAAGAATATGAACAGACACTTCTCAAAAGAAGACATTTATGTGGCCAACAAACATATGAAAAAAACCTCAACATCATTGATCTTCAAAGAAATGCAAATCAAAACCATAATGAGTTACCATCTCATGCCAGTCAGAATGGCAATTATTAAAAAGTCAGGAAACAATAGATGCTGCTGAGGCCATAGAGAAATAGGAACACTTTTACGTCGTTGGTGGGAATGTCAACTAGTTCAGTCACTGTAGAAGACAGTGTGGCAATTCCTCAAGGATCTAGAACCAGAAATACCACTTGACCCAGCAATCTCATTACTGAGTATATACTGAAAGGAATATAAATCATTCTACTATAAAGACACATGCACATGTATATTTATTGCAGCACTATTTACAAAGCAAAGACTTGGAACCAACCCAAATGCCCATCAATGATAGACTGGATAAAGAAAATGTGGTACATATACACCATGGAATACTATGCAGCCATAAAAAGGAATGAGATCGTGTCCTTTGCAGGGACGTGGATGAAGCTGGAAGCCATCATCCTCAGCAAAGTAATTCAGGAACAGAAAACTAAACACTGGATGTTCTCACTCATAAGTGAGAATTGAACATTGAAAACTTATAGACACAGGGAGGGGAATATCACACACCAGGGCCTGTTGTGGGGATGGGGGTTAGGAGAGGAAACTTAAAGGACAGGTCAATAGGTGCAGTAAACCACCATGATACCCGTATACCTATGTAACAAACCTGCACGTTCTGCACATGTATCCCATTTTTTTGTTTTGTTTTCATTTTTGTTTTTTTTGAGATGGAGTCTTGCTCTGTCACCCAGGCTAGAGTGCAATGGTGTGATCTCGGCCTGCCAGGTTCAAGTGATTCTCCTGCCTCAGCCTCCCAAGTAGCTGGGACTACAGGCGCCCACTGCCATGCCCAGCTAATTTCTGTGTTTTTAGTAGAGATAGGGTTTTGCCATGTTGGCCAGGCTGGTCTTGAACTCCTGATATCAAGTGATCTGCCTGCCTCAGCCTCCCAAAGTGCTAGGATTACAGGCAAGAGCCACTGCACTCGACCCTGTTTTTTGTTTGTTTGTTTTTGCTTTTTAAAGAGGAAGTAAAGAGAAAAAAAACAAAAAACCGAAATTATAAAAGAGCCCATGATGAGCTGGGAAGGGGAGCTTAGGGATGGAATTCCTTCATTCTTGGCTTTCTTGGAAATGCCATTTCATAAACACACTACCATAGTGTGATTACTGACCCACAGTTCTTCTCTCCTATTCCTCATGGGCTTGGGAGGCAGAGATGGTGTCTGCTGTGTTTTCTGCTCTGTCTCTGGTACCTGCCCAGTGCTTGACACATAGTAGGTGTTCAGTAAGTACTTTTGTTCTTTTCTGAGGCAGGGTCTCACTCTGCTGCCCAGGCTGGAGTACAGTGCCACAATCCCGGCTCACTGCAGCCTTAACCTCTCAAGCGATCCTCTTACTTCAGCCTCCTGAGTAGCTAGGACCACAGGCACACTTCATCATTTCTGGCTAATTAACAAAAAAAATTATAGAGGTGGGGGTCCCACTAGGATGCCTAGGCTGGTCTTGAACTCCTGGGCTCAAGTGATCCTCCCACCTCTGCCTCCCAAAGTGTTGGGATTACAGGCATAAGCCACCTCACCCAGCCAAAAAAATACTTTTGAAAGACAGAAGATGGGGGCCGGGCGCAGTGGCTCACGCCTGTAATCCAAGCACTTTGGCGGCCAAGGTGGGCGGATCACCTGAGGTTGGGAGTTCATGACCAGCCTGACCAACATGGTGAAACCCCGTCTTAAAAAAAAAGAAAGAAAGAAAAAGAAATAATTAGAAAGACAGAAGAGGGGAAGCCTCACTTCCCACCTATTCAATATTTAAAATCCTCCAAAGGAGTCATTATTCCTCTACATTTTCTCACCCACTTCCTGGACCCTGTAAGTTGCCTTGTGCTCCAAGCTCTGGAAAGCCCCTTCCTGCCCTTCCTTCCTCTGTCTGCAGTCTCTAAGTGTCTGGAGGCCCACGTTTGGTCCTGCTTCCCTTTTGGCTAGGGGTAGGACGCACACACCCAGACACATCTGCCCCCGGATTTGCTTACAAATCCCAGCTGGCATGAAGAACGGTTGTTTCAGGGTCTGGGCAGGGCTCTAAGTCAACAGGCACATTCTGCCCACCAAGCTCTCCCGGCTGCCTCTTCCCTCTCGTGGTGCTGTGGATTTGGTACTTCCCCCAAGATGCTCACAAGCTCATGTAGGCAAGGGCCCGAGAAGAGAGTTCCCAGCTCACACTTCCTTTAAAGATCCTTCCCAGGCCAGGCATGGTAGCCCACAGCCATAATCCCAGCACTTTGGGAGGCTGAGGCAGAGGATCGCTTAAGCCCAGTAATTTGAGACCAGCCTCAGCAAAATGGTGAGACCTCATTTCTAAAAATGAAATAAAGACCTTTCCCATGCCCAAGAATATACAATCACCAGTTTGGAAACATCTGCTTCCCCAGGGTCATATGGAGAGGCTTCTGGGATGTTGGCAATATTCTCTCGACCTGGATGGTGGTTACAGGGTATTTGCCTCGTAATAATTCATTAAGCCAGACATTGCTGTTTTATGTACTTTTCTGACTGCATCTTGTATTTCACAATTTAAAAAGACGCCAAAAAAAAAAAAAAAAATTCCTCCCTTCCATCCCCAAGCCCTTACTCCAATCAATCAATGTTTAAGGGGCACCTATCTGCAGCCAGCCACTGCTAGGGAAGAAGATTCTTATTTTCAAAGAAGTTTCCTAAAGGAAGCAAAAATAACTGGAAAAACCACTCAATCCAGCTCTGAACTGTGTCTGGAAAACAGATCATGCTGTCATTTGGAGGAGGAGTCGCGGGATCAAGGAGGTGGTGGGGCTTAAACTGAGACTGAGTATATGGGTGGGATTTACTAAGTGGAAGGAAGCATTATAGCCAAGACAGCGTTGTGAGCCAAAGCTGTTAAGTGGGACTGAGGCTGTGTTTAGGGGGAGGCCCCAGTAGTGAAGAGTTCATGAGCGCTAAGTCTGGCTTGGAGAGCCCTTCCTGCTGTCCCCAGCCCCAAGCACAGGCAGGGTGGATGCCACTTACGGCATCTGCCTGCTTCAGTGGGGTAGAAGTGTCTGAACCCTTGTGTAAGAATAGACATGTGCGTTTCACATTCTTGGTTTGTTGCTTTGCTCAAGTCACAGGCCCATGTGGGCTCATAATCTCTATCCCAGACAGACTGGAAGTTACATCTGCCAGACACATTACATGGGCACGTGCATTCCTGCAGAGGCACTTGCTCAATCCCTGCCTTTAACCCTGTCCCACCCTGCAGCTGCCTTCACGTCCCAGCACCAAGGAGCTATTTAGAAGTGGGGGTGCAGGGAGGGGACACGAGAACTCAGGAATGCAGATTCAGGCGCATGGATGTGTGACAGGCTATGAGATAACTTCCACCTCATCCCCAGTTCAGAGCCCTGGGATTCAGAAACTTCCCCCACCATCACCTGAGACTGTGGGCGAAGGTACCATGAAGTGTTGTGGGGAGGAGGGTCACTAACTCCAGTCAGGACAGCTAAGTTTATTACAAGGAGGCGAGACTAGAATATGTTTCCACTTTACTGAGTGGAAACCTAATCATTAGATTTTGTGAATGGAAATCGAATCGTTCATCTGTATCCTGTACACACAGAACAACTGTGATGAAGAGTGAGACCTAAATCAGAGGAGAACAATAATGATAGTAGTAGGGTCGTGATGGTATTAATAACCACCAGACATGAAGATTAACTCTGCCAAGCATTGTGCTAAACCTCTCACTTCTTTCATTTAATCCTTACAATAATCCAGTGATGTGGCTGCTATTATTTTTATTATACAGATGAGGAAACTGAGGCCTTGAGGGGTATACTGCTTTGCCAAAGTCATACAAATGGCTGAGTGCAGAACTAGGATCTGAATTCCAGCAGTCTGACTGCAGAGCCCACACCGATGCCATGGAAGCTGGCAATGCCCATTAGGCCCTGTCTGGGCATGAAGAGGATGTCCTCCCTCATGGGCTGGAACACAGCATCCCCTGTTGTGGGTGTGGCTGTCTTAAAGACCATCTGGTGAATTTTGCTTGTGCTGGTTTCTTTAAATTAAACAACCTTCAGATTTGGCTTCATATGCAACTCACATAGAGGGAAAGGAGGCCATGATCCGCTGACATGACAGCTATATTTTTCATTAGTAAATTAGCAAACTGGCTGTCTGGGTCCCCATGAGTACCTGTAAAGGTGAGCCCACCCCAGAGCTGAAGGCTACCATGTGCCAACTTAACTGAGATTCTGAGTGCAAGAATAACCTTGGTCTTGGCCTTGGGTGCCAAGGAAATCCCTCTTAGCCTCCTCTTGGCAGACTTGACCAGCCTTCCCCATTGACAGCCTGGCTCTTTGGATTCAAGCTGACTGGTCAGACTACAAGGGTCATCTGTACAAAGAAGGAAGCAACAGTGCCAGGTTCCAGAGTGCATTCCAAGTTCCACATTCTGTGTGCAGACTCCCAGTGCCAGAGCAAAGGCAGGCCCCTGGCAGGGGACTGGAAAGGCTTCACCTGGTTTATTTCTTCCTATATACACATAACCTGGGGCTTCCTGGACCTTGTATTCTCTCTGCTTTCATCGACATTGGTTCCTAAAGCTGGTGAGCATCAGGTTTACTCAGGGAGCCTTAAAAACAAAATCAAAAACAAACCCACTATTGACTTATCTTATTTAGGAGCAGAAAATGCTTTTGCTCTAGTTACAAAAATGCAGGGTTTTTTTTTGTTGTTCTTCTTGTTGTTTTTGGTACAACCTAAAGTAATGAGGAGTGGATGGGCTAAATAAATTTTCTTTTTGACTTCCAATGACATTTTGTAAGGTTGAACCCAAGGGCTTGGTCTTTGTCACAAACACTGAGTGGTTTTCCCACTAAGCTCGGTAAGTGGAACAGCTTTCTGGGAGAGCATTTTTGTGTGTGTATGTGTGGCAAAAGCATACAACATAAAATATGCCCTCTTAACAACTGTTAAGATTATGGTACAGTACTGTTAATTATATGCACATTACTGTACAGCAGGTCTCTAGAACTTTTTTATCTTGCATGACCAAAACTACACCCAATGAACAAAACCCCATTTTCCCTATGCCCACCCCTGTAACTGTCATTCTATTAATATTTCCTACTTCCATGAGTTTGACTACTTTAGATATCCCATAAGTGGAATCATGTAGTATTCTACGATGGGCTTATTTCACTTAGAATTATGTCGTTAGGCCAGGCATGGTGGTTCATGCCTGTAATCCCAGCACTTTGGGAGGCCGAGACAGGTGGCTCCACAGGTCAGGAGTTCAAGACCAGCCTGGCCAATATGGTGAAACCTCGTCTCTACTAAAAATACAAAAATCAGTCGGGCGTCATGGCAGGTGCCTGTAGTCCCAGCTACTTGGGAGGCTGAGGAAGGAGAATCGCTTGAACTCAGAGGTGGAGGTTGCAGTGAGCTGACATCATGCCACCGCACTCCAGCCTGGGCAACAGAGCGAGACTCTGTCTCAAAAAGAAAAAGAAAAAGAATGAATTACGTCCTCAAGGTCCATCTACGTTGTAATATGTGCAGGCTTTCCTTCCTTTTTAAGGCTTTATATATTCCAATTTATGTATATACCACGTTTTCTTTATCCATGCATCAATAAGCACGCAGATTGTTTCTACCTCTTGGCTATTTTGAATAATGCTTTCCTAAACATTGGTGTGCAAATGTTCAAGATTCTATTTTCAGTTCTTTTGGATAAACACCCAGAAGTGGGATTGCTGGATTACATGGTAATTCTATTTTTAACTTGTGGAATAACCACGACACTGTGTTCCATAGCAGGTGCATCATTTTACATTCCCACCAACCCAGTGCATGGGAGTTCCAGGTTCTGCACATCCTTGTCAACACTTGTTATTTTCTTTTTCTTATCAGGAGTAAAGTGATATCTCATTGTGATTTTGCTATTGCTTTGCATTTCCCTGATAATTAGTGATGCTGAGCATATGATGTTTTCCTATGCCTGTTGGCCTTTCATATGTCTTCTTTGGAGAAATGTCTACTCAGGTGTTATGCCCATTTTAAAATCAAGTTTGTTGTTGTTGCTGCAGCTTTTGCTTTGAGTTGTAAGAGCTCCTTATGTATTGTGGATATTAACTTATGAGATATACGGTTTCAAATAGTTTTCCCATCCCACAGGTTACCTTTTCACTCTGTGGATTGTTTGATTTGTTGCACAGAAGCTTTTAAATTTTATGCAATCTCATTTGTCTATTTTTGCTTTTATTGTCTGTGCTTTCTGTGTCATATCCAAGAAATCACTGGCAAGACCAATGTTATGAAGTTTTTCCCATATGTTTTGTTTTTGTTTTTTTATTATACTTTAAGCTGTGGGGTACAGGTGCAAAACATGTAGGTTTGTTACATAGGTATACACGTGCCATGGTAGTTTGCTGCATCCATCATCCCGTCATCTACATTAGGTATTTCTCCTAATCCTATCCCTCCCCAATCCCCTCTGCTATCCCTCCCCTAAGCCCCCACCCCGTAACAGGCCACTGTGTGTGATGTTCCCCTTCCTGTGTCCATGTGTTCTCATTGTTCAACTCCCTCTTATGAGTGAGAATATGCAGTGTTTGCTTTTCTGTTCTTGTGTCAGTTTGCTGAGAATGATGGTTTCCAGTTTCATCCATGTCCCTGCAAAGGATATGATCTCATCTTTTTATGGCTGCATAGTATTCCATGGTGTATATGTGCCACATTTTCTTTATCCAGTCTATCACTGATGGGCAATTGGGTTGGTTCCAAGTCTTTGCTATTGTGAATAGTGCCGAAATAAACATATGGGTGCATGTGTTTTATAATAGAATGATTTATAATCCTTTGGGTATATACCCAGTAATGGGATTGCTGGGTCAAATGGTATTTCTAGTTCCAGATCCTTGAGGAATTGCCACACTGTCTTTCACAATGGTTGAACTAATTTACACTCCACCAACACTGTAAAAGCATTCCGGAGAGAGATCCAAGATGGCCACGTAGCAGCAGCTCAGGATTGTAGCTGCCAGTGAAAGCACAGAGAGCGAGTGGACGCCGCAATTGCAGACTAATTTTTGATGCCCACAAACTGGGAGATTCCTGGTGAAGGAGCCACACG